>QPKB01000030.1:0-74270 GCA_003546025.1 Camphora micrantha | reverse complement strand
TATCTTGGCTGGGTCCACTGCTAAACCTTCTTTTGAGATGATGTGGCCTAGAAAAGCAACTTGCTCTAACCAGAATTCACATTTACTGAGTTTAGCATACAACTGATTATCCCTCAAAAGTTGCAATGATGACCTCAAGTGCTCTTCATGATCCTCTCTACTCTTGGAATACACAAGAACATCATCAATAAACACTACTGCTGAGTGATCCAAATATTGTGCAAACACTTTGTTCATGAGAGCCATGAAAACAGCCGGTGCATTGGTCAAACCAAAGGGCATTACTAGAAACTCATAATGCCCATACCTCGTTCGAAAAGCCGTTTTCTGCACATCTGAATCTCTGACTCTCAACTGATGATACCCAGATCTCAAATCTATCTTGGAAAAGTAAGCTGCTCTTTGCAATTGGTCAAACAATTCATCAATCCTAGGCAAAGGGTACTTGTTCTTGACCGTTACTTGATTCAACTTCCTGTAGTCAATGCACATTCTCAAGCTTCCATCCTTCTTCTTCACAAATAGAACTGGTGCTCCCCAAGGTGAAACACTTGGCCTAACAAAACCCTTGCCTAACAACTCTTGCAACTGAAGTTTCAACTCACCCAATTCTGCTGGAGCCATTCTGTAAGGTGCAATTGAGATCGGAGCTGTCCCTGGAAGAAGCTCTATAGTGAACTCAACTTCCCTAATTGGTGGTAATCCCGGGATTTCATCTGGAAAAACATCCGGAAATTCACACACAACGGGGATTCCCTCCACCCCTTGGGACTGTTTATCCTCCGTGATAAACGCTACAAAAGCCTCACATCCACTGTGAATCAACCTGCTTGCCTTAAGCAAGGAAACAAACCCTGCTCTAGATGGTTTCCTGATCCCCTGAAACACCAACTCTGCTTGCTCTCCTTGCAATCTGAATGTTATGATTTTACTGAAACAATCCATGGTGGCATGATATGCTTCTAACCAATCCATGCCTAAAATGATATGAAAATCATGCATGTCTAGGACAATAAGATTGGCTGGTAAATTTACATCTCCTAACAAAACTGGACAGTTAGGGTAATAGGTTCTACACTCAACCTGCCTACCCACTGGTGTTGTCACAAGCAAAATAAAATCCAGTTGACTATGGGGTGCATCAATCATCTTAACAAACATAGGAGACATAAATGAATGTGTTGATCCAGGATCAAATAAAATCTGTGCTTCTACACCACAAACAAGAAGTTTACCTTCTACGACATCTCCTGCAGCTTCAGCATCTGCACGGTTGAGGTTGAATAGACGACCTTGTTGCTGAGGCCTGTTCTGTTGCTGATTCTGCCTGCCCTGGACGTTTCTATTCTGCGGAGGTGGACGCACATTCTGATTCTGTCTTGCTTGCTGCTGTTGCTGAGGTGGCCTGATCTGATTCTGATGTGGTGCCTGATTCTGAGGGGGTGCTGGCCTCTGTTGCTGGTTTCTGTACTGCTGATTTTGAAGCTGTGGGCAATCTTTAATGGCATGGTTCATTGCCCCACACTTGAAGCAAGCTCCCGTGGCCTTACGACATTCATGGGTCGGGTGGTTCTTGCCACAATGAGCACAACCTTGGGCCACTATATTCTGCTCTTGCTTTGGCTTCTTGCTATGGTGCTGAGATCTCTGATTGTGCTGCTGGTAGTGCTGCTTCCTATCTTGAACGATCATGTTATTGATATCTTCAAACTGGTATGCCCTCTTTACAGCCTCATCAAAAGTAGCTGGTGGAACTACCCCAATGGTATCCTTCATGATAATGGGATTTAGTCCCTCCAAGAACTTATTGATCTTTTTCTGCTCCGTATCAATAAGCTCGGTAGCATACCTAGCAAGCCTCTCAAACTTTGTAACATACTCCAACACTGACATACTGCCCTGCCTGAGTTGCTGGAACTCAATGGCTTTCTGTCTCTTGATGTGTGATGGAATATACTTATCCTGAAACTGGGTTTTGAAGGCTGCCCATGCCTCCTCATTTGCCATGGCCATATAGGGCTCTTTGACAGTTTGCCACCATTGGTCTGCTAGCCCATAAAACAGAGAAGCTGTAAGGTTCACCTTCTGCCTGCCAGTGCAAGTGAAAACATCGAAGATCTTCTCTGTATTGGCTAACCAGTCATCAGCCACTAGAGGATTCTCATTGCCCGAGAACTCCTTGGGTGCTCTTTTTCTAAACCTCTCAAACAATAGGTTGGGATCATGCTCCCTATTGTTTATGACGATATTCGGAGCCACTGGTGGAGCCTCATTCCTGTTCTGAAGAACCTCTAACAGTTGCCTCTGCACCTGTTGCATCTCAGCATCCTTTTTGGCCATTTGTTCCTGAAATCTGGTTTGGGCTTCATTTGCTTGTCTCTGTTGGTTCAACATAGCTTGCATCAGCTCTTGAAACTGATTTGCTGTTGGTATAGCAGCCTGATCATTCTCATTTTGGTTACTAGCTGAAGCATTGTTTGGTAGAACTCTTCTTGGAGGCATTGCTGCAAAACAAAATGTTAGTACACAATAAATATAGTCACATGGTTTCCTAGACGTCACACTAAACAATTCTAACGAATTCACGAACTCTCACCACGATCCTAAGATCTTTCTAGTTTCTTTTAAGTGCCTGAAACAAGTCCCGCTCTGATACCAGTCCTGTCGCGACCCCGAACCGAGGCCGCGGCGGTTAGTTAAAAATTTTGAAGGATTAAAAGACCTCCCACAGGTTCCCGCGGTGAGGGTTCCAAACAAACACGCATGGAACAACCCACTCACACGATCAAGTATGCGGAAGCGCGTGGCAAATCACATCTTATCATATCATGTCACAATAGGAAACATAATGACATCGAGACATAATATCAGAATGAAACATAACAAGGCATTCCCATGATTCAAGTTGTAAAGTTAACAAAATAAGTTAAGTTATTACACTTCCCAATAAGAGGCCAACATAGGCCAATACAATACCAAAAGTATATCAAAAATCCCAAAAAGTGATCCAACGGAACTCATGCACCACCCCAACGTCTAGATGACGTCATCGGGCTGCCACTCACGGGCTAGGTTGGGCCCAACGGCCTCCTCCTGGCACTCCTTCTCAAAGGGAGGATCTCCTGCACCTGGACACCATAATACAAGCATCAAACACAACGGTTTGGCAAGAAATCATTTTAAGTGAAAGCATGTAAAACATCGTTAAATCAAGAACATAAATAATTACTTTGCTAAACGTAAATCAATACTTACGAAACACTTTCTAAATCGAAGACAAACTAACATGAATGCATACATATATATCATGAATAGTAAATCCACATAGAGCCCATCCTTTCTCTATCATTTATAATGAAAAGAGCAAGCACGCACGACAAGCACGAATATACATAATATAGCACGACACGATTCCCACAAAAACGGGATTTCCGGCCGCGGAACCGGACACGCACGATGTGTAATAAATACACTACTAATCTGCAGTTAGTTCACATGTTTAAGGACCCCCAGACAGTGGATCAGACTGAAAGGGCAGTCCAAGCTCTGTGGTGTTCACTTGAGTTCATGAATGCACAAAACACGCTAAACACGATTCAAACATATCGAAAATAAAGGGGGAAATCACTTGTCACGACAAGACAAGGCACGACTAGCACAATGCATAATATATATGCTCACAACTTATAGAAGTGATCCCCATTTGGTACTTGAAACACATCTTGAAACATATCTTATAACGAGCTTAAAGACTTGACTTCAAAACGAGTATACGACAAAGCTTACGGTCTTAAATCCACTTTCAAAACACGATAATTTTATAAAGTACAAGCTTAGGCTATTCATTGGCCATTGGTTGATTGGAACTCTTTTATTGAAATACATGGATTGGTGTCCCCGAAGTTAGTATAAAGCATGGAGTTCCATTCACACAATGTCCACTTAAAGTCTTTAATATAGCCTAGTTTTCGAATTTTTTAAAAGAAAAGCAAATGGGCAAAACTCAGCTTAAAACAGTGAAAATTCAGTGTGCCCGGTCGACCGCGGCATTGGCCGGTCGACCGCGTACACTGTGAGCCCGGTCGACCGGCCAAGTCCCGGTCGACTCAAAGTTGTAAATTTAAATCCATGTACAGTATTTTGGTCAGGTTCCAGAGAACCTGACCCTGTGTCGCCGGTCGACCGCGCCCTTGGCCGGTCGACCGCGTGAACTGCAGGGACAAAAACTCCCGCAGTGCAGCAGGTCTTCCAACTGGGACTAAAATCCAGTGTCCCCGGTCGACCGCGCCCTTGGCCGGTCGACCGCGCACACTGCGGAAATCAGAACTCAGTTCAGATTTCTGCAGTGCACTGGTCCTCTTTCATTCCTTTCTTTTCTACAATCTTTCCAACCTAATTAGCAAACTAAATACATGCATATACATGCTATCAAGGCTCACATTTGGGCATTCATTTCATACTAAAACAAGGCATTAACTTAGCAACCCATTTCAAAATCCTTGAAACCTTTACTTAACAAAACAAATCCAAACTTCAACAAAAGCAAGACTTGACTAAAAGATATGAAATCTGAATGTTTGGAAAGCTATTAAACATGCTTGCATTATCTAAAGTAAGATCATAACATGAAAAAAACCTAGTAAATCAAGACATTTATACCAAATCACAAATCCATGAACCCATATGCATATCAACTTAAATAGATCACTTGCCTTAGCCAAATGAAAACAAGATCTTTCTTCAAGCACTCCAAATCAAAGGTCAAGCCAAGAACTACAAAATCCCATGAAAAATCCATTCAAAACTCACCCAAAAACACAACCAAGCAACCCATTTAGAAATAGGTGCTATAGGTTAGAAAAACATGCTCTTTAGGAATAGAAAGAACTCTATTGAAAAGATGGATTGTAGATCTTACCTAGAGGTGCCCAAACGAAATGCAAAGAGAGAAATGAAGATCTCTTCCAACAAGAAACTTCAAGAAAATGGTACCAATAGCAAGCTTGAGATGAGAGGAAGAAGATGATGGTCTTAGTGTTTCATTTGGAGTCTCCTAGCTCAAGCAATCATGAAGAGAAGGAGAAGAGAAAAAGAGGGTTTTCTTTCAATCTAGGGCAAGGAAAAATTGCAGAGATTCTATTGTGGAGATGGGGAAAGGGAAAGGGGAAAGTGACTTAAGTGCTTGCAAGTGGGTCCCCTTTAGTGCAAATCTTGCATGAGTCAAAACATGGTCTTGTGGGCCTCGAATGAAGTCGACGAAGAAGGATAAAGCGATTCTCGAAATATCTAGTTTTCAAAAAGTATATTTTCGACATAGTTTTGGGATCTCGAAAATCGTGTCCAGATTTGAGTGTGAAAAGGCTATTTTACCCTTTTGGCCAAAACTTGAGTTTCTAGGCTTCAAACACAAATGAGCTAAACATGAAACTTGCACATAATCATAAAACCAATCAAATGAGATGAAAATCACGATTCACACAAAACCAAACACAATCTTCCCATGCTTGCACGTACACCCAGGCCTTCCTGAGTGAGCCTAATAAACACTAAACGTTCTCGAACTCCCCCAAAGCTATAACCACGACCAAAACTAATCACATTCTAACCCACGATAACTAAACCCAAATCAAGGCTAAGCACACACTAAGCAAACACTATTGGGTTAATCCTGGGTTGGGGTTTGACAATGGTTCTTGATTAGATGCGATCCATGTGTGTGGATGGGATCTACATATAGGAGACATAGATCACAAATCTTATACTTAAATTGATTCACAACTAGCGATGAGATTGGACATCTCTTTTGATAAGGTTGCAGCACTGTGATCACTATGAGATAATGTGAGATGTCTCGATCATCAGAGTGTAAGACTCTAGATCATTGTGTTGGTACATTGGATGTACTGAAGGACCATGAGTAGCACTTTGTACAAATCTGTCTTTGAGACTTTTTCTCATAATTCCCAATTAATAGGCTCTTAATCCTGAGAGATTAATGGACTCAAGTTTCTACTATACATTTACTTTAAGTCATCAATGAGTGGGTCAACTCCTCGGTGTCTTGCGTACGTAGTAGTGAGGCTGTGGGAACATATAATTCTCAAGATAGAATTTCACTTCATAAATATCCCCTTGTGCCAATTAATGGATTTTATCATTAGTGAGTGCGCACTCATCTCAATTAAGAGTTAATTGGATGGTACTGATGATTACTGTGATTAATTGGGTCACAAGGATAATAAGAGATTGATCCAATTTGGTAGGACAAATTTATTCCAATAGATCCCTGGATATATTTGATGGATGAGCCTACTTGTAGTAATTAGGAGGTTTAGGGTCTTCTTGTAAATATTCCTAAGATTGGAGTGCAATTGCATTTAATTAGTTGACTTATTTGCAATTAACTGTGGGTCCGGAGTTCACATGAAATGTGGGGTCCAGCTTCCCAGTTGGAGTCAGATTGTAAGGAATCCTTAGTGGTCCCCATGCTAGCCCTAATAAGAGAAGGTTACTAATCTCATTAGAACTTTTAAGGAAAGGAGGAGTAGGTTATTTACTAAGAATAGAAGTGAGATTTCTAATCTTGGTCTAAGAGGAGGTGTGTTAAAAACTATAAATAAGAGGTGAGGGTTAGAGATCTCTACACAACAATAATCTCTCAAGTTCCTCTCTCTTCCTCCTTTCTCTCCTCTGGTTTCCTTTTAGAGATCTAGGGTTTTCTTCTACTTAGAGATCCCACCATTCTCCATTCGAAGTTCTTTAAAAGGGTCATTACGTGGAAGAATACAAAAGCGATGGAGATCAAATTTTGTGAAAAAGGTTTTCGTAGAGATCAAGTTCTCGATTAGAGCACAGCCAAGCTCCAAAGGGATCTATCATCTATTTGAATTAGTAGATCTAGTTGGTTTTGTTGCTTCTTGTTTGATTTTAATGCAAGAGATTAGGGTTTTAGATCTTGGGCTTGGGTTCTTGGCTTTATGGATATTTGATCCCTACATCAAGTGGGTCAAAAAGTCTTGAATATCTGTCCACGAGGCCCACCTACTTCTAACATTAGCATGGTTCACTGTGAATATTACTCGTTTATGTTTCATTTTTATCATGGACAGTGTCAACTTCCTTGAAGATGTTGGATGGTGAGCTATTGATAGTTGTCACGTCCTTCGAACCTGATTAGAGAATAAACCGGATCCGGGGAGTGAAATTTAGGGCTAATTAAGAATTTGCCCTTTAGGCCCAAGGATCGTAAGTCCGTTGTGATGATATTTCATTTCAAACCTCAAGTAATACAAGAATTGCCTAATTCATACAATTCGAGGCATATTAAATATCAAAATAATGAATATCAAATCTCATTAGTTAATTATAGTTGCATCAAGAATAAATAGAACTATACGAAGAAGTTAAATTATTACAATGGCCATCCCAATATCCAAGACCATTTAATAACATAAAGTCAATGAAAGAAGGGTTCATCGATGAATAATAAATGAATAAATAAAAGTCTAATGAATATCCCCAGGTGACTCTCTCTATCTCACGTGTCGGGAGTGATGACACTACTTTACGTCATCGGCACGCCACTCTAGTTCCTCCTCTACTGGTTGGGATCTCCTCACCTGCTTGCTCCTCGTAATACTCACCTGGGGTGTCTGTACACCAAGGAACAAAGTCAACGACATGTTGAGCAATAGATAAGCAAGATATAAATGAGTATGGCAAGCATTAAGTATCATAATAGTGACAAGTATAATAATCAAGTGAATACAAGGAAACAATGCTGGGCATGAAAGTATAAATAATCATAATCGGAAACAATGATAGGAATCCTAACATCTCTAGCAATAACCAATATCCATACAATGCAATGCAAGTATCAAGAGGGAGACTCCGATGATATCCTAGTCACCTCACGGGGTGTCAGTAACAACCCAATCCAGACTATTAATACCAAAGTTTGGCTCCAGGGGGATCCTAGCTTCCGATCTCGAGAATAGTAGCACGGTCCTAGCCCGCTCCCAACTATTCAACGCCATGGACGTCGTCCTACGTCGACTGCTCACCCCGATGTCCGAGTAGCCGACCCATCTGTAAAACCCCAAACTGCAGTTGGCCATGACATGCAAACCTTTCTACGGTGAATCCCATTGTAGTTGGGCAATGGTAATGAAGTAGTGTTGACACGAGGAAACCAAGAGAAACAAGTCTAGCTAGTTCAATATACAAGACATGCTCATAAGGATCATCTCATTCAAGCCAATACAAGAGAAGTCAACCGTATGATAATCCCTAACATGCTAGTCAGTCATGTTTATCAAATACATGACACACGGTCCCTAGGATACACTATAAGTCAGGTCCATATCCTAGTTCTACAAGGATTTATGTTTCATAATTAATTAAGTATTTTATGCCAAGAGAGTGTACAAGGAAACATCATCAACGGATACAGTTCACAAGTCAAAGAGGAATTACAATCCAAGCCTAGGTAAGTGGTGTCATCCCTGTACCATACCTGTTCTAATGGAGTGCGTGTGGAAATTGATTCAACGATGCTTCTAAGAGAATTCCTTAGTGAACAATCATGTTAAGCATCTATCGAGACAATTCCATATGCATTCGATTAAGCCATGCATAGTACACGAATACCTAGACAACCATCACAGCACACCAAGCCACATGCTTTGATTTTAATCCCATAAGTGGTCATGAGAGAGTAGGTTCATGGGTTCCAACATCTAAGGCTCAAACCCAGGTTATAGTCTCATTTTCAAACAAACAGTAGTTGGATTGTTAATCCGGGTATTTACATCACTTCCTGATCTCCGATCGTAATGAAACAAAAACATTGGATTCTACATCTCAAGGGCTTTCCATCAATATCTTACATGTAGAAATCCAATGGACATATTAAAAGTTAAAAGTCTCTGAAGTTGGCAAATTCTGTCAAATAATTACCCTCTGATCGATTGGACAGTGCGCAATTGTAGTTAACTGAGACATGTTCTGTCAAACCCCAACCCAGGATTAACCCAATAGTGTTTTCTTAGTGTGTGCTTAGTCTTAATCGGGTTTAGTTACCGTGGGTTAGAGTATGATTAGTTTTGGTCATGATTATAGCTTTGGGGAGTTTCGAGAACGTTTTGTGTTAACTAGGCACACTCAGGAAGGCCTGGGTGTACGTGCAAGCGTGGGAAGATCGTGTTTGGTTTTGTGTTAATCGTGAATTTCATTTCATTTGAATGGTTTTATGATTATGTACAACTTTCGTGTTTAGCCCGTCTGTGTTTGTAGCCCAGAAACTCCAATTTTGGCCAAAAAGAGTGAAATAGCCTTTTCACACTTAAATCTGGACACAATTTTCGAGATCTCAAAACCGTGTCAAAAATATACGTTTCGGAAACTAGATACTTCAAGGATCGTTTTGTCCTTCTTCGTCGACTTCATCCGAGGCCTGGAAGGTCATGTTTTCCTTGAAACAAGAATGCTCTCTTAAGGGTCCCACTTGCAAGCACATAAGCACTTTCCCTTCTCTTTCTCTTCATTTCCCACAAATCTCTGCACTTTCTTGACCTAGGGCTGAGAAACCCTCTTTTTCTCTTCATCTTCTCCTCTTGAATGCATGAGCTAGAGATCTCCAAAAGAGATTCCAAGACCATCATCTTCTTCCTCTCATCCCAAGCTTTCCATTGATGCCATTTTTGTTGGACTTCTAGTTGGGCAAGCTCTCTATTTCCTTCCTTGCATCTTGTTTGGGCACCTCTAGGTAAGAGCTCCTACCCATCTCTTCAATGGAGTTCTTTTGACTCCTAATGATCATGTTTTTCTAACTTTCAACACCCATTTCGAAATGGGTTGCTTGTTTGCATTTTTGGGTGAGTTTTGAATGGTTTTCATGGGGTTTTTGTAGTTCTTGGCTTGGCTCTTGGGTAGGAGTGCTTGAAGGAGAGTTTTGTTATCATTTGGCCAAGGCAAGTAATCTCTATAGGTGGTTGTGCATGTGTGTTCATGGATTTCACTATTTCTCTTGAAATTTCCATATGATTTGTCATTTGGTATTAATGTTTTACTTTACTAGATTTCTATGTTATGATTTTTCCCAAGTACTTGCAAGCATACTAATTAACTTTCCAAACTTTCAGATTTCATCATTTTTTTAATTAGGCCTTACCTTTTTGAAGTTTGGATTTGTTATGATAAGAATGGGATTGGATGATTATGAAATGGGTTTTAATATTAATGGCTTGTTTAGGTTTGAAATGAATGCACCATAGTGAGTCTTGATAGCTTGTCTTATTCATGAATCAAATTGCTAATCAGTTTTGAAAGAATGTAGAAAAAGGAATGAAGAGAATGGATGAACCACTGAACTGCAGAAAACAGAACTGGGTTCTGTTATGCAGTTCACGCGGTCGACCGGCCAAGGGGCGCGGTCGACCGGGCACACTGGATCAGGTCCCCTATTGGATGACCTGCTGCACTGCGAGAACTACTGTTCCACAGTTCACGCGGTAGACCGGCCAAGGGGCGCGGTCGACCGGCGACACAGGGCCAGGTTCCCTGGAACCTGACCAAAACACTGTGCACCCATTTTTAAGTTACAACTGCCGGTCGACCGGTCCTGGGCCAGGTCGACCGGGCTCGCTGTGTAAGGGGTCGACCGGCCAAGGGCCAGGTCGACCGGGCCAACGGAAATTTCCCTTTTTGGGAGGATTTTTACCCCATTTATATATTCCTTTAAAATTTGAAAACTAGGCTATATTAAGGACTTTAACTTGACATTGTGCAATTGAAACTCCAAGATATGTACCAACTTCGGGGACACCAATCCTTGTATTTTAATAATAGAGTTCCAATCACACAAGGGTCAATGAATAGCCTTAGCATGTACTTGATGAAATTATCGTGTTTTGAACATTGGTTTAATACAGTAAGTAATATCGTGTACTCGCTTTGAAGTCAAGTTTTTAAGCTCGTTCTAAGATTTGTTTCAAGTATTAAATGGGGATCATTTCTTAAGTTGTGAGCATATAGATTATGCATTTTGCTAACCGTGCTTTGTCTTGTTTTGATAAGTGATTTCCCCTTTTATTCAGACGTGTTTGTATCGCGTGTTTTATGCATTCATGAATTCAAGTGAACACCACAGAGCTTGGACTGCCCTTTCAGTCTGATCCACTGTTTGGGGGTCCTTAAACATGTGGACTATCTGCAGATTAGTCGTGTATTTATTACACATCGTGCGTGTTTGGTTCCGCGGCCGGAATCCCGTATTTGTGGGAATCGTGTCGTGTTATATTATGTATACTCGTGCTTGTCGTGCGTGCTTACTCTTTTCATTATAAATGATAGAGAAAGGATGTGCTCTTTGTGGATTTACGATTCATGATATATATTATGTATTTATGTTAGTTTGTCTCCGATTTAGAAATGTGCTCCTGTGAGTATTTGTCTTACGTTCAGTAAAATGTTTCTTTATGTTTTCGAATTAAACATTGTTTTCCATGCCTACACTTAAATTGATTTCTTGCCAAACCGTTGTGTTTGATGCTTGTATTTTGGTGTCCAGGTGCAAGAGGTTTTTCCTTTTAGGAGGAGTGCCAGGAGGAGGCTGTTGAGCCTACCTTAGCTCGCGAGTGGCAACCCGACGACGTCATCTAGACGTTGGCACGGGTCATGAGTTCCGATGTATCACTTTTTGGGCTTTATATACTTTTGGTATTGTATTGGCCTTTGTTGGCCTCTTATTTTGGGATTGTAACAACTTAACACACTTTGTTAACTTTGTAACTTGATCTATTATGGTAATGCCTTGTTATATCCCCTTTCTGATATTTTAGTCTCGATGACATTTACGTTCATATTCTGTTATGATTTATTATGATGTGATTTGCTACACGCTTCCGCCTATTTGATCATGTGAGTTGGTGTCACGTGTCCTTGGAACCCTCACCGCGGGAACTTGTGGGAGATTTAATCATCTTATCTCATCAACTATTACGTCGCGGGGCCCGGGTCTTGGTCCGGGGTCACGACATGTTCTCTGTCCGATTGATCGCACAGTGTGTTCGATCAATCGGACAGTGTCCGACTGCAATTAACTGGGGCATATTCTTTTCTGTGCAATCAATCGGACATCAAACTGTAACCCAAAAAATGGGTTTTCTACATCTTTTTCCCCAGGCCATTCAATGGTAAACCTGCAGAAAATGAGCCTCCATGCTCCCCATCCATTTCATACATCAAAAATCATGCATTCTAGCAGATTAAAGACATCTAAACCTACCAATTAAGAATTAATCCATCCCATTCCAAAACCTAATCTAGCATGTTAAAAACCCAAATCAAAATCAGAAACAAACTTGGCATTTGGGTATTCTAACATTTGATCAATATCAATCAATAAAACAATACATCCATGTTAAATCATAAATTGCGTATCTACTTGCCTTAATGAAGAAGAAGATGAAAATTGGGAAACACTTGAGGAGAAATCTTCTACAACGAAATTCACGAATCTACCCCGCTTAAAAGCAATCTAGAATACCAAGAAGAAGAAAGGAAGGAACAAGATTATGAACAAACCTAAATCTAAACTGAAAAGAAAGTGTTAGGGAAACTGATGGTAGGGAAAACTTACCAAACTGGGATAAATGAAAAGAGGAGATTAAGAGGATGAAGATGTGGGGTTCTGGAGCTTACGAAAATGAAAAGGAAGAAGAAGGGCTGTTGGAGCTTTTGTTGCAGAGAATGAATAAGAGATTAGGGCTAATCCCTACTTAAGAAGAAGAGAAGGGGAAAAAGACTCATTTGCCCTTAAGTGGGTCTGGTGAAAGAATGGACCACTTAAAGCGTTTCTGATTGTCTGATCGCGACAAGCCAAGAGACAAAAATGATCAGCGCGACGAGACCGTTCCAACGAACCCAAAAATCACAGTGATTGGAATTTCTGGAAAAATGCTCAATTTTCCATAAATTGCAAACTACTTCTTGCTAGAGTCAAACGCACTCGGAATCACGCAAAACTTCACAGACAATATTCTAACACTAAAAGAAACTCGCTCATGATCTAAACCACCTAAATATCTATAATATAATTAATTATAATAATAACAAAATGAACCGGTCAACGGGCATGCTCATGGGCCTAGTCGGCCCAGTAAGGTCGAGGACCTTACAACTATCACCTCTAAAACTAACATTTGGTCCCCCAAATGCCTAAACATTTGGTCAGGAAAAAGTTAAGGATAAGCCTTCTGAATCTGATCTCTGAGCTCTCACGTAGCTTCATCTGGACTATGATGTTCCCATTGTACCTTGACCCACTGGATGGTCTTGGTATGCAGCATTGTCTCCTTTGTGTTGATGATCTGCGCCGGTTGCTCCACATAGGTTGCATCTACCTGCGGCGAAAGTGGCTCGTGCTGCAACACATGAGAAGGATCTCGAACATACTTCCAAAGCATTGAGACACGAAAGACGTCGTGCACACCGGCTAGCTCTGGCGGTAGCACAAGACGATAAGTCACATCTCCAATCCTGCTCTTGATCTCAAACGGTCCCACAAACCTCTTGGCAAGCTTCCCTTTTTGCCTGAATCTAACAACACCTCACATCGGAGACACTTTCAGAAATACCATATCCCCTATTTGGAATTCTAAAGGTCTCCGCCTCTTGTCTGCATAACTCTTCTGACGATCATGTGACTCATTCATTCTCATCTGAATAATCCTAACTTTCTCACTGGAATCAGCAATTGCTGAGGGGCCATGAAAACTTCGAACTCCTACCTCCTCCTAACATGCTGGAGTCATACATATCCGTCTGTACAATGCCTCAAATGGTGCCATACCAATACTCGAATGGTAGATGTTAATTGTTAGATTGTATGGACTCAATCCATCAGATGACGTAATAAATTGATTAATTTCTTTATTTATCAATAATATCATGCTTTCCTTCCATGAGATGAATTGTGTTTTACTACTTAATGCACATGACCAATACATATGACATAATGGTTCATGAGATGAACTTGATCTCATTAGTATATTAGATGTGATATATGTATATGGATGAGATCCACACACGGGAGACATGTGTCACAAATCTTATACTTAAATATCTTCACAACCGGTGATGAGACTGGGCATCTCATCTGATAAGGTTGCAGCACTTTGATCACTATGAGATAGTGTGATTTGGTTCGATCATCAGAATGTAAGATTCTGGATCACGGTGCTGGTACACTGGATGTATTGAAGGACCATGAGAAGCACCTTATGGAATACTGTCTCGAATTTAAGGTTTACTCTCATAATTCCCTAGCAATAGGCTCTCAATCCTGAGACATTGATGAACTCAAGTTTCTATCTGTTCATTTGCTTTGAATCACCAATGAGTGAGGCCAACTGTAGGTCAACACCTCGGTGTCTTGGGTAGGTGGTAGTAGGACTGTGGGAACATTCAATAGTCAAGATGGAATCTATCTATATTAGCCCCTTGTCCCAATTAATAGATTTGTCATTAGTAAATGTGCACCCATCTCGATTAAGAGTTAATTGGATGGTACTGATGATCACTGTGATTAATTGGGGCTCAAGGATAATAAGATGTGGATTTAAATTGGTGGGACAGTTTTAGTCCAATTGATCCATGGATATTGATAGAGAGGCCTACTTGTGGTAATTGGGAAGTTTAGGGTCTTCATTGTAATTTATTCCTAAAACTGGAGTGCAATTGCATTTATATAGTGATATTATTTGCAATTAACTGTGGGCCCGGATTGCACATGAGATGTTAGGTCGCGGTGTCCCAGTTGGAGTCAGTTTTCTATGAAATCCCTAGTGGTCCCCACGCTAGCCCAAGTTATTGGAAAGATACTAATCCTACTTGAACTCTAAGATGAAGGAATTAAAAAGTTACTATTTCTATTTGAAGTAGGACTTCTAATAGTGGTAATAGTAAGCTTACTAATTGTTGTGGAAGTAAGACTTCTTTAATAATTAGAAAAAGGGAGAAAGTTGCTAATTTGTAATGGGAGTTGGACTTCTATTTCAAATAAGAAAAAAGGAGGTTTGCCAAGCTATAAATAAGGATGACAAGGGGTTGGGACGTCTAGCAATTGGAGAAGCACGCCGAGCCCTCTTTTGTGTGCAAGAGTTGCACATCTCTTTCTTCTCTTTCTCTTCTAGTTCCTTGTAGTTTTTAATAGGGTTTTCTCTTGAAGTTTCCACCAGTCTTCTTGAGAAAAGAGATCTAATATGGGTCATAGCGTGGAAGACTAAGAGGTCTTGGAGATCTGAAGTTGCTTACAAAGAAAAAGTTTCTTCAACTAGCAAGTCATTTTCTCCATTAGAGCACAACCAGGCTCCAAAGGTATAATCTGCTTATCTAGCTGTTGTAGATTATTTTGTTGCATGGTGTTGCTTGTTTTATTGCTGTACATGTTTGATGAGACAGAGGGATTTCATCCTGGATGTGGTTGAATGGCCTTATGGGTATTTGATCCCTGAGTCAAATGGGTCAAAAGTTTTGAAAACCTATCCACGAGGCCCACCTATTTCCAACACTTTGCATTCGTAGACAAAAGAAAATAGAGTTGATTTAGTTGGGCCTCTAACTGTGGTTCGGTAAGCCTAGAGAGCTTCGTGGAGTTTTGTTCCTCATGACTTCTTATTGTTAGACACCATCTTTTTCAGGATTTTGCAAATAGCTTTGCTGAATGCCTCTGCTAACCCGTTCACCACAGGATTGTATGCGGTGGAAGGACAACAATGAATACCATACTTGTCGTAGAATATGTAGAATTTGTCGTTGCTGAATTGAAGTCCATTATCATGGTATGGGCGTTTAGGCACGCCAAAACGACAAATAATATGATTTTTGACAAAGTTGATCATGGTATCGGCTTTTACTTCGGCTAGTGGCACTGCCTCGAACCATCTAGAGAAATAATCAGTGGCTGCCAAAATGATATGTGACCCTTGTCCAATGGAGGATGAATTTTTCCGATGATATCCATACCCTAGGCTTCGAAAGGCCAAGACACAGTTGTGGGGGTGAAGATAAGTTGGCGGTTGGTGTATGTAATCGCCATGAATTTGGCATTCTCTGCACTTTTTAGCAACCAGCATGGAGTCTACAATCATTGTAGGCTAGTAATATCCCAACCTTCGTATCTGGTCATGTAATTTCAATCCAGCTTGATGAGCACCACATAGCCCTGCATGGACTTCGTTTTGTGTAGGTTCAGCTTCCTTTTGAGAAAGGCATCGTAGCAAAACTCCATTGAATGATCTTCGATATAGAGTTTTAGATGGAAGATCATAATAATGTTTGGGCGCATGCCTCTAGATACTAGTTCGATCTTTGGTGTTGGCGGTATAATGGCATGTAGGATGTAGTCGATGAAGAGTTCTCTCCAGTCTCTAAATTAATTTTCATAAGAAGGAGCCTTACTCCTCGAGACTTGAAGCAATCAGCGATAGCATGGTGAGTATCATGAGGTGGTAATGGCTTCCGTTCAGTGACGGTAATTTCCACATACCATTCTCTGGTAAGGCCATTGAAGCAGCTAATCTTGCTAGAGCATCCACCTTGACATTTTCACGTCTTGGTATATGATGGAATTCTATCAACATGAACTAGCCTTTGAGCTTTTGGGCTTTGTTAAAGTAAGGGACTAAGTTTGGCGTTCTTTATCGTCATCATTATTTTGAGCTAGCATAGCGCCAAAAGAATGATCTAGAGCCCTTGTATACAGGACGAATGGTTTGTTTGACCTTGAAGCTGCCGGTACAAGTGGATTGGTCAAATATCTTTTGATGTATTTTAAGGCTTCATCGCATTCTTTGTCACAGACAAAATCAACCCCTTTCTTCATCAGGCGAGAGAAGGGTTTGCACTTGCTGGATAAAGTAGAGATGAATCTCCTGATGTAGGCCAATCCACCATGTATGCCTTTGAGTTCTTTAAGACTTTTGGTGGAGGCATCTCTAGTATTGCCTTAACCCTAGGGCTTGAGCTTTTCCTTACACAAGAACATGAGAAAGAAGAAGAAGAAGATGGGTTCACTATATATACAAAGTGGGGATGGGTCCCACAACTTACAAGGTTTGTTGAGGTAAAACATGGGTTTCCGGGCCTTGGATAAATTTGACGAAGAAGGAAGAAATGTTCACCGAAAAATCTAGTTTCCAAAAACTATATATTTCGCGGGTTTTGGAGACCTCGAAAATAGTGTCCAGGTTTGGTATAAAAAGACTGTTTTGCCTTCGAATTGAGAAAAGTCGGGTTTCGGGGTTTCGAACGAAAATGGGATCATCGCGAAAGTTGTAGAGGTTAACAAGATGAGTCAAACGAAATTAAAACACGAATTTATGGAATCTCAAATAATCCCCCAAGTACACGCAAAGTCACTAAAAGAACCCCCAAAGGGTCCCACTAAATCATGAAGGCACTCAAAATTCCCCAAAGCTATTTAAAAGCTATTCTAACCCAAACTTAATCCAAATCCACTTATCTCACTTAAAGCTAAAACAAGAATTAATCAACACTAATCGCGGTCACTCAGGACGAGGTCTTACATCCTCCACCCCTTAGGACATTTGATCCTCCAAATGAAATACTATTAACTTCATGTAGTAGGTGTGGATACTTCTTCTGGACTTGATCTCGTAGTTCCCACATTGCTTCTTCCGGTCCATGGTTTTCCCAAAGAACTTTTACCCAGTGAATTGTTCGTGTTCTCAACTCTTGTTCTTTTCTATCAATAATCTGAATGGGCTTCTCAATATATGTAGCATCTTCTATGATTTTCAAAGGTTCATAACGAAGTACATGTGATGAGTCGGGGACGTACTTATTCAACATTGACACATGGAAGATATTATGTACGCCGGATAATTCGGGTGGTAAGGCTAATCTATAAGCCACATCACCAATCTTGCTCACAATATCACAAGGTCCAATGTATCTCTGGGATAACTTGCCCTTTTATCTAAACCTCAATGTTCCCCTAGTACGTGACACCTTCAAGAAAACCTAGTAAGTCTTGTTGAGTTCATGAATTTTCACATTTACGTATCATTTTAGGATGAATTAAGGATTTAATTAGGTGAATTGCATCATTATTCATATAATTTCATCATTTCATGCATTTTCACCTAGGAACCTGAATTTTCATACTTTTCATACATTTTTTTGCATTAACTTATAATGTTTTGCAAATTTTCTCCGAAGATTCCCAGTTGGAGTAGAACTCTATCCGGGTGGGTCCCTGATGGCGTAGCCCGGAGGCCACGGTGAAGATCTACACCTCCAACGGTGAGATCGAGCCCTAAGACTCAAAACCCTAAAATAACTTAGGGGAAATACCCAAAAGGGGAACCCACAAGAACAATTCCGAATTTTATTAGAATATAGCATGCATTACAATTAAGCATCCCTCTCTATTTACAATAGAGGAATAGTCTAAATAAAGAAACTACTATTATTCATTGATTCCTAAAATCACTCCCTAAAATCTCTCACTAAAATCTCTAATTAAATCAAATCAATAAAATCTCAAATTACTGAAATTACTAAACTATTTAAAGAAAGTAAATCATTCTTGGTGGGGCCCATTAGTGGGTCCTTTTCTTCTTGGATCTCACTGCGTCAGTCCCGCCTCAATATCGGCTCTTCAGTATTTAATGTGTTGAATTAGAATGTGCAGAAAATGAGAATTGCAGGCCTCTGTCATGGACCCCACTTTCAAGCACACATTGCTGAATTGAAGTAAATTAAAGAATTCACCATGTGGACCCCACACACAAGCCATATGCAAAGGAGGGGTCCACTCATCATGTCAGTTGAAGAATCCTAAATATAGTAGAAAACTTCTTATAGGACCCACTATTCAAGCAGATGAAATGTCCCACATGCCAGGATCCACAGTAGTTGCAAATTTGAAATTATTAATGGATAACACAAAGAGTACAAATTTCGATTAAAACAAAAGAAGAAGAGTTTGAATCATCCACATCTGATGTCCTTTCAAAAATGAAAGTTGTGCAGAGATAAAATCTATTGCAAATCAAATTTTAGAAGTTAATCCTTTTTTTCTCAGGATAACTCATCTTCAAATGGCCATAACGTTCAATCCGACCGTCGGATCGATGAAATGTACCTACCATTGGAAAGCTTATTCAGAGTAGATATCCATAGAGCCTAAGAACGGGCAAATCATAGCTATATTGATAAAGTTATGGGCCTAGAGATTATCATGTTCATTTTTAGACGGGATTGCAATTAAATCCACACCGTTTATAATCAATTACTACACATCCCTTGTGGGACCCCATTTGAAGATTAGCCAAGCCACCCAGAGGTTTCCAGAAGCTTCCACCTCATCTAAATTCAAAAAAAGGATAAGAGATATACCTTATCAATGAAGATGAATCAATTCTACAGAGAAGGTGTCCAAATTCGATGTATCTGATAGATAACCGCAGAAATAAAAGAAACCAAAAAGTAACATACGAGACAACTCCCTTCCCTTGGACATCCCTAATTACTCTCTCTCTCCTCTTTCTCTTCTTTTCCTAATTAATAGAATTTAAGAGTTATTGGGTATTCTGGAGCCCTGTTCCAGAAATTAAGAATTTTAGAAGAGAGATTTTTGAGAGACCACTGTACAAGGAGATGCTATCAATGAAATTACTTATGGAGTTTTTTTCAATGCCTGGCTAGATTTCTGGATTGGAGCACACAGATGAAGCTAAGTAGATCTTTAATTTAACCTATGTGATTTTTCTATTACTTTCTTGTCTATTTCAAATAGAGATCTGTCTTCATGCCTTAGGCAGCCTCTGTTTTGATTTCTAATGAAAATAGTTTGATGATTTATACTTGTTTTGATAGATTATGCTTAGGGCTGAGATCCTTTGTTAATTTATGCTTAATTTGATGAGTCATGCTTGTGATTTTTCATTATTTTATGAGGTTAAGGAGGTCTTGGGTTGTGACCTTATTCTTTTTATTAAAAATTAATTTTTGCGAAAGACAAATCCTCCGGATCCAAAACATTGATTTTTTTCTGTTCTGAGTTATTTTTGGGACAAATAGTAGAATAATTGCATGGATGGATTGATTATCTTGCTTAGTGGATTTTGGATGCTCTGATCTGTTTTATATATTTGATTAGTTTGTGTTTCTGAATTTTTTCTAGTTTCTTTTCTTGGATCTCAATTATTTATTAATCTTTGATAAAAAAAAATCAGATTTTGAATTTTAACTTAGTAGTGCTCCTTGTGGGATTCGACCTGTACTTGCCACTATCTCAAAAGGACAACTATGCATTTGCAGTATTAAAAGAATGAATTTAAATTTACATGAAGTCCCTTCTATGAGAGTCTGCATAGCTTTTTTGTGTACTCCAGGCAACTTTTAGATGTTCTTGGATCAACTTGACTTTATCACTAGTTACACTCACAATGGTTAGTCCATGGAATCTGCGAACGCCTACTTCTTCCCAATACACAGGTGTCCTACACCTTCTGCCATACAAAGCCTCAAAAGGCGCCATCCCAATGCTCGAGTGGTAACTGTTATTATAAGCAAACTCAAACAACAGTAAAGTCTCATCCCATTGAGTTTTAAAATCTAAGACACAAGTACAGAGCATATCCATAAGGGTCTGAATTGTCCTCTCTGATTGGCCATCTATCTGTGGGTGATAGGCTGTGCTGAACTGTAGCTTCATACCCATGGATTCATGCAGTGTCTTCCAAAATCTAGAGACGAATCTACTATCTCTGTCGGATGTAATAGAAACTGGTTCTCCATGTCGACTAACAATCTCATTGACAAACAACTCTGCCAAATGTAACATGTGCATTTTCTTTCTAGTCCTCATGGGAATGAAATGAGCAGACTTGGTGAGTCGGACCATAATGGCCCATATTGCATCATTGCCTTTGCTGGTCCTCGGTAGTCCCGAAACAAAATCCATGGTAATGTGCTCCCATCTAACGGTTGTAACAACCCTAGAGGCTTCTGATGTTCTGCTTTTACCAACTGACAGGTCATACAATGAGAGACGAACGCTGCGATTTCTCTCTTCATATTGTTCCACCAGAATCTGCCCTTCAAGTTTTGATACATCTTCGTACTGCCGGGATGTATAGAATACTTTGTACTGTGAGCCTCTGTCATGATGTCATTCCTCAAATCTTCAATATTAGTCACACATAGAAGATTACGATAGTACAAGACTCCATCCACAATACGAAAGTCAGGACGTTCTGCTATATGCTCTGAATCTTGGCCAACTCTGGATCTTGTAACTAATTATCTTTGATCTTTTGGATGAAAGAAGGCTCGGATACTAATATGTTAGCTAACATCACACCATTCCTCAGTGGCTCTAGGTCTATTCCAAACTCTTCAAATTGCTCAAAGATACAAGTGCCACTTAGACTTGCCAAGCCTATTGATTATCTGCTCAAGGCATCGGCAACTACATTTGCCTTCCTAGGGTGGTACTTGATTGGAAAGTCATAGTCTTTAATATATTCCATCCATTTCCTCTGCCTCATGTTCAGCTCCTTCTGAGAAAACAGATACTGTAAGTTGCGGTGGTCGGAGTGGACTTCGAACTTCTCTCCATAAAGGTAATGTCTCCACATTTTCAATGCAAAGACGACTGCTGCCAACTCAAGATCATGCGTTGCATAGTTCTTTTCATGGTTTTTCAATTGCCGGGATCCATAAGCGATGACTTTTCCATCTTGCATCAACACACAACCAAGTCTAACATTCAAAGCATCGGTAAAAATAGTAAAACCGCCGCTTCCAAATGGTAGAGAAAGGACTGATGCTGTAGTCAATCTCTTTTTCAGCTCTTGGAAACTATTCTCACACCCAGTCTATCCATACGTACGGTGCATTCTTCCTAGTCAACTTCGTCAATGGTGACACAATGGACAAAAATCCTTAGACAAATCTCCGGTAATAACCTGCCAATCCCTGAAAACTTCTTATTTCTGATGCATTCCTCGGTCTTTCCTAATTCACAACTGCCTCAATCTTGGATGGATCCACTGACAACCCTTCTTTGGAGATGATGTGCCCCAAAAATGCTATTTGTTCTAGCCAAAATTCACACTTACTGAGCTTCGCATACAGTTGGTTATCTTTTAGAAGTTGCAGTGCTATCCCCAAATGCTCTTTATGTTCTTCGCTGGTCTTGGAGTATACCAAAATATCATCGATAAATACCACTAAAAACTGATCCAGGTTGTAAGACCCGACCCGAGAGACTACGATTAGTGTTAATTAATTCTTGTTTTAGCTTTAAGTGTGTTTGGCTGATTTTGATTAAGTTTTTGGGTTAGAATAACTTTCAAAATAGCTTTGGGGAACTTTGAGAGCCTTCTTGATTATTGGGACCCTTTAGGGGTTCCTTTAGCAACTTTGCATGAGCTTGAGGGATTATTCGAGATTCCATAAATTTGTTTGTTAATCTCGTTTGACTCATCTTGTTGATCCCTACAACCTTCATCTTGACCCTATCCCATTTGAGATCCCTAAACCCAACTTTTCTTAATTTAAGGACAAAATGGTCTTTTTACCCCAAATTTTGGACACAATTTTCAATATCACCAAAACCCGCAAAACATATACTTCTTGAAAACTAGAAATTTCGACGAACAATATTCCCTTCTTCGTCGAACTCGTCCGAGGTCCCGAAAGCCATGATTTCAACCTGATAAGATTTGTTAGTGGTTGAGCCCATCTCCACTTGTATAAAAAGGAAACCCTCTTTCTCTTCTTCTTTTCCAGCTCAAAAGATCGACCAAGCTAGGGTTTGTTTTCCATCTTCTCCTTCTTCTTGCTATCCCATCTCCCAATCCCTACTAAACCCTTGCCAATGGAGAAATGCATGTCATCATCTTCTTCCTCTCATTGAGAGCTTTCTAGTGACACCATTTGTAGAGGAAGTCATCCATTCCAAGATCCTCTTTGAGCCATCCTTGTCCATTTGAGGACCCTACAAGTAAGCTTCTCCTTCAATCTCTTAGATTTGTGTTCTCATAGCCTTGGAGAAACTCTACCTCCATTATTGGAAGTTTACTCTTCCCCATTCTTGATTTTTGACCATTAGGGTTTGTATTTGGGGCATTTTGATTGTGTTGTAGGTTATCCTTGAGAAGAGTGTGATTAGAGATTGATTTGCTAAGCTTAGACCTAAGGCAAGTGGATGAATATATATTTTGAGCATGAAATAGTTTTTATGAGAAATGTGGATGACTTTATTAATTATTCCTATCTTGCATTGGTTTTGAAATAAATGCCCATGAATGAGTCTTGTTGGTTTGTTTAACTTTTGGAAATATTGGTATTCATAGTCTTTTATTTAGTACTTATTTTTAGTACAAATGAATCTTTATGATTGGTGGATTTTGTCTTCTCTTTTGTGGTTGGATATGGTTGAGAAGGAGGTGAATGGATGATTGTTTGTGGAAGATTTGTTGGTGTTTTGAATGGGGTTTGAAGGAGGTTTTGAGCCTCTCAAATTGATGAAGAAATGAGACTCAAAGGGTTTGTAAGAAAAGAAGAAAGGAATGAGCTGGACTGCCCAGAAACAGTGTTTTTATGATAGTTCGCTCGAGCGAACTGGACACTTCGCTCGAGCGAACCCCTCGCAGGACATTGTTAGCTTGAGCGAACTGAAACTTCGCTCGAACAATCTAAACTGGGAAGGTTCGCTAGAGCGAACCCCTCACAGAACGTTGTTAGCTCGAGCGAACTTCTTGTCCGCTCGAGCCAACTGTGCAGTGAACCTGGATTAATGTAGGAAGTCTTGAAATGTTCTTCTATGGCTTGAGGAGGTATTGTTTGAAGCCTCAATGCGATGGTAAGACAAAAAAAAGAAAAAAAAACAAGAGAGAATTGTGAAGCTTGATTGAGAAAGAAACCCCATTTCGGAGATTCGTCAATGTCCATAGGGACTCGAAATGTCCTTGATTCTCTAAGAGTACCAAATATACGCCAATTCGACATACGAAACCCTATTCACATTGATTTAAATCTTGGACCCCAATACTTGACCCGGAATTTAGGGAAAATCTATTGTACTTAATTTTACCTGAATTTTTACTCGTGGACTTCAAACTAGTCATGTCCCGAAATATATTGAAATCATATTTTTAAAATTTTTGCTAGCTCGTTCATGCCTGACTTGATATAAAAGTATTACTGTGCTTATGGGCATCCCGTCCCGTTTATATATGAACTTGTCTTGATTTCTTGCATATGACCTATGAGTCGGCACCACTAAGTTTGGACGACCTTGTCGGTTTGATCCACTGACTTGGAGGTCCCCCTCTTGTCCTGCCAGCTGCAACCTAGATCCTGTCCTGTCCCGATACCTGGTTTGCTACCGCGGTCCCGTCCATCTATATATATGTTTCCATGAATATCGTTGACTCTTCTCACCTTGTGACTGAGGTCAATGTCCCGATATTGCTCTCATCACTTTAGTGAGAAAGGATTTAGATTTGTGTGGTTGCCATCTTGCTAGTTTTTGATTCTTTGATACCTTTACGTATATTATATTGTAAATGTCTTTCTTAATAAATAATGCTTTTACTTCATGAAATTCATTATTTATACAGGTTTCAATATTTTCCCAAGGTATCATTATTTCAAATTTATTGTTATATCTTTTCACCGACCTGCCAGACCGTTGTGTCTGACCCATTCTTTGGTACTCAGGTCCAGACCCCGTTGCATTTAAGGAGGAGCCAGAGGAGGCGGTCGGCGAACTGCAACATGTAGTTAAATGGCAAGCTGACGATGTTATGTAGACATCTGGTCATGTTTGAGATGCGATACATTTTGGGAGTTGTGCCTAACTCATTCTTTTAGGAACTAATTTGGTATTGTATTGGCCTTTGTTGGCCATTATTTTTGAGGAATGTTAATTAACTGATCTTTTGTATAAACTCTAACTTTATATTTTAAGAAATGCTAATGATCATTGCTTACTCTGACGCTATGCTGTTTATACATGTGAAATTAATCCATGTTTATGGAATGAATTGTCATGTGCCCGATTTGCTATACGCTTTCACAATCCCGAACATGTTTATGACTTGTTTGTGAAATCCTTACTGCGGAATCCTGTGGGAAATCAGGTGCACGGACTAAACGTTCTTCTTGAATCCGTGCACGTATGGGCCAAATTAATCTTGTGTTATACATGACTTCATCATCATCACTAATAATAGTGTCCTGATCCCGGATTAGGCCCTTGACCCGGTCCGGGGTCGCGACAGACTGGTATTAGAGCGAGACATGTTTCATGCAATTAAAAGAAACTAGAAATCCTAAGGACGTAGCGAGGATTCGTTAGACTTTTCGTTAGCTCGAATCGTGTGAGCAATGTGTGACCCTTTAATTGATTATTATGTGTTAACAACTTGTTTTACATCATCATGCCACCTCATAAAAGGCCATTAAATGGCCATCCTACCACAAGTAACAGTGATCATACGGGGCCAGTTGAGGAAGATACTATTGATAACACAATGCATAATCAGTTCCAACTGATGATGCAGGCAATGCTTGATCAATAACGTCAGGCCATTGAAAATCAGGCTAGACTTCAGGAACAAATGGCTAAGAGAGAAGAAGACCACGCTAGGGAAATGACACAAGTGCAAAGACAGTTGCTAGAAGTGTTAGAAAGGAGGCTGGAACCGGTTCTACCTCAACCAGCAGGCCCACAGATCGTCATCATCAAAGGGGGCATGACCCTAATGCCTTGTTTGAACGGTTTAAGAAGAGAGGTCCAAAAGAGTTTGTTGGGATGAAGGACCCTCTAGCTGCAGATGATAGGCTAGAACACACGGAGAATACTTTTGAAGTCTTCCGATGCACGGGAGGAGAACAAGTGAAACTTGCAGCGTGCCTATTCATTGGTTTAGCAGACATATGGCGGAAGACAGTAAGGGCAGAATACAGGACCATGACAGATGCAGTAGCTTGGACTACCTTCAAAAGAC
Organism: Camphora micrantha; assembly: GCA_003546025.1. NCBI lineage: Eukaryota > Viridiplantae > Streptophyta > Magnoliopsida > Laurales > Lauraceae > Camphora > Camphora micrantha. Next base: position 48,216 of record QPKB01000030.1, on the reverse strand, counting down.
AGTTTGGTGATAAGTACGTACCCACTAATGTCAAGAGACAAAAGGCAATAAAATTCCAACAGCTTGTGCAATGCAATATGACAATTCTCGAATACCTCACCAAGTTCGAGAGATTGTCTAGATACACTCCGAAGTTAGTGGGTACCGTGGAGAAGAAGATAGCCAAATTCCTCAAAGGAATAAATCTAATTTTTGAGAGAGATGCTACCAGGGTTGTGCCTCCTGCAACCTTTGAAGAGGCAGTCAAGAGAGCATATAAATTTGAGAATTTTAACATCAAGATCCTCAGAATCCAAGAAAAGAATCAAGGCCATCAACAGAACTACCAACAGAGGAACCAACAGCACAAGAGGCAGAGGCCAGAACAGAATGTGCAGAATCCAGTAGTTTGTATCCACTGTGGAAAGAACCATGACAGTAACCAATGCCGTTCTATTTCGGGCGCATGTTTTAGGAGTGGTTCGATGAACCATCATATGAGAGATTGCCCAAGACCTGGTGGGCAGGGTAATAGATAGAATCAGCAACAACAAGAAGCACAGCACCCAGCATCACCTTCAAATGCACCGATTGTTCAGAATCAAGCAAGACAACTACAATAGCAAGCACCACAGCAACAATATAAACCTCAACAGCAGCAGCAACAAGCCCGTCAACAATGATAGAATCAAAATCAGCGTCCTCTGTAACAAAACAGAAATGCACGGCAAGGCAGGCAACAACAAGCTCAGAACAGGCCACAACAGCAAGGACAAATATATGCTGTCAATAGGGTTGATGTAGAGGCTGCAGGCAATATAGTAGAAGGTACACTTCTCGTTTGTGGATTTAAAGCTAAGGTTTTTTTTTACCCTGGCTCTACACACTCATTTATGTCTCCAAAATTTTGCTAAGATGATTGATATGCATGCTAGAGAATTGGATTTTATTTTGACTGTGACTACCCCAATAGGTAAAGAAGTTGTGTGTAGAACTTTTTACCCTAATTGTTCAGTCATGATAGGAGAATTAGTGTTGCCAGCAAATCTCATTTTATTGGAGATGCATGATTTTGATGTCATCCTAAGGATGGATTGGTTGGCAAGGTATCATGCCACAATGGATTGTTTCCATAATGTAAGACCCCAACCCGAGAGACCTCGATTAGTGTTAATTAAGTTGTGTGTTAGTCTTAAGCGGGATTAGTGTTATTTGGTTTAGTTTGGACTAGAATAGCTTTGTTATAGCTTTGGGGAATTTTGAGTACCTTTGTGATTAGTGGGGCCTTTTGGGGGTTCCTTTTATGACTTTGCGTTTACTCGGGGGATTTTTCAAAATTCCATTAATTGGTGTTTTTGTCCCATTTTACTCATTGTTAATCTCTACAACTTTTATGTTGATCTCGTTCCCGTTCGGAATCCTGAAACCTGACTTTCCTAGCTTCAATGGCAAAACAGTGCTTTTGCACTAAATTTGTACCCAATATTTGATATTCTCAAAACCCGCGAAACATATACTTTTTGGAAACTAGAAATTTCGACGATCATTTATCCCTTCTTCGTCGAATACATTTGAAGCCCCGAAAACCATGATTTCAACCCCATAAGATTTCTAAGGGGTGGAACCCACTCCCCACTCATATATAAGGAGACCTCCTCTCCCTTTCTCCTTTTTCCAGCACAAGCAACCAACCTAGGGCTTTTTGTTCACTTCCCCTTCTTCCTCTTGCACTCCTTCCTTCAATCACTACCACAACCTTACACCACTTGATAAATAGATGTCATCATCTTCTTTACCATCTTGAGAGCTCTTCATTGATACAATTTTTGGAGAAAACCTCCAATTTCAAGATCCTTTTTGAGCTAGTCTTGCCCATTTGGAGAACCTACAAGTAAGAAACCCTTCCTATCTCTTAGATATGTGTTCTTCAAGCCTTTGAGAAGCTCTATTTGCATTATTTAAGCTTGTTTCTTCTTGGTCTTTGTTTTGACCCATTTTAGGGTTTGTTTTGGGGTTTTTGTATAGCTTTTGTTCTTGGCTTGGAAGAGGTGATTAGAGACTTGTCTTGGCTAGTTTGAGACCTTGAGGCAAGTGGATGAATTGATATTTTGTGCATTAAATGGTTTTATGAGAAATGTGTTGATTTTATCATACTATTCATGCTTCTATTGTCTTGCATTGATTTGAAATAAATACTCATAAATGAGTATTGTAGATGGTTGAAACATTGCATTTATAGCCTTTCATTTATTACTTGTTGTGATATAATGACCCTTGGTGATTGTGGTTTTCTCTCCTATTCAGTGGTTGAATGTGATTAAGAGGAAGATTTTTCATTTAATGTTTATGGAAGTATTGTAAGACCCCAACCCGAGTGACCTTGATTAGTGTTAATTAAGTTGTGTGTTAGTCTTAAGCGTGATTAGTGTATTTTGGTTTAGTTTGGACTAGAATAGCTTTGTTATAGCTTTGAGAAATTTTGAGTACCTTTGTGTTTAGTGGGGCCCTTTGGGGGTTCTTTTTATGACTTTGCGTTTACTTGGGGGATTACTTGAGATTTTGTTGATCTGCATTTTTATCCCGTTTTACTAATCTTCTTGATCTCTCCAACCTTCATGTTGATCCCGTTCCCGTCCCGAATCCTGAAACCTGACTTTCCTAGCTTCAAGGGCAAAATAGTCTTTTTACACTAAATTTGTACACAGTGTTTAATATTCCCGAAACACGTGAAACATATACTTTTTAGAAACTAGAAATTTCGACGAACAACTTTCCCTTCTTCGTCGATTTCATCTGAGGTCCCAAAAACCATGATATTGACCCCACAAGATTTCTAGTGGTGGAGCACACTCTCCACTTGCTTTATAAGGAAGCCATTCTCTTCCTTCTTCCTTTTTCCAGCACAGGCAACCAAAGTTAGGGCTTTTTCCCTTTCTCTTCTTCCTCTAGCTTTTCCTTCCCTCAATCACTTTCAAACTTGCACCAATAGAAGATTTGAGATCATCATCTTCTTCATCTCTTTGAGAGCTCTCCCCTAATAGCATTTGTGGAGGAAACCTCCATTTCCAAGATCCTCATTGAACTAGTCTTGCCTATTTGAAGATCATTCAAGTAAGCAACCCTCCCCATCTCTTAGATATGTGTTCTTCAAGCCTTTGAGAAGCTCCACTTCCTTTATTGAAACTTGTTTCTTCTTTTTTTTTTTTTTTTTTTTTTTATTTGACCCATTTTAGGGTTTGTTTTGGGGGTTTTTGTGTAACTTTGGAGCTTGTCTTGGAGAGAGAGTTTAGAGGCTTGATTTGCTTGATTAGAGACTTTGAGGCAAGTGGATGAAATGATAAGTTTGAACACTTAAAGGTTTTATGAAGAATATGTTGGTTTTGTCTTTCATGTCCATATTTATTGCTTGCGTTGACTTGAAATGAATGTTCATTAAGAGTTTTGTTAACTCATTTATTGTTTTGGAAATGTGGTTGATAGCCTCCCATTTACTGCTTGATTGTAATATAAATGAACCCTTGTGATTTTGGGTCTTCTCCCCTCTTCTGTGGTTGAATGTGATTGAGAAGAAGATGTTTGATTTGATTATGATGGGAGTGTTAATGTGGAGTTTGAATGATTTTTGAAGGGAGTTTTGGAGCCTCCTTTTATGGAGTAGAAATGTGGTCAAAGGAGTTGTAAGAAGGAAAAAATTAGAAGAAGCAGAACTGTCTCGGAACAAGTTTTTGGACAGTTCGCTCGAGCGAACTTGACAGGTCGCTCCAGAAAGGGTTCCGAACCATTCTAGTAAACAATTCGCTCGAGCGACCATTCCAAGAACCATATCAGAACTCTCACAGAATCTTGTTAGTTCGAGCGAACTTATTGTTCGCTGGAGCCAACATGTTCGCTCATGTTCGCTCGAGTGAAACCCTCTATCCGCTCGAGCAAACTTCCCAGAAAACCATTTCAGAGAGCTCGTCGCTCGAGCAAACTTCTTGTCCGCTCGAGCGATGATCACTGTTCACTTGGGGCTATTCTGTGAGCAAAATTGAAGTGTTTAAATGATTGAGAGAGGTTAGTTGGGAAACTCTATTGTGATGGGAAGACTTATGAGCATTGTTTAAACCCATTTGAAAAGAGAAACCAAATCACAAGCTTTCATTTGAAGTTTTGAAAATCCTCAAGGTGTATAAGAGCCCGGTATGTCTCCAAACTCAAGGAGTACCAATCTATATTGAAATTGACATACGAGACCCTAATTCACCTTGATCAAATTTCGAATCCCGATACTTGTCCCAAAATTCATGATTTATGATTTATCATTTCTGAATTTACTGAATTTGCAACTGTAGCATTTTGTTAGTCCCGATGTGCACTTCCCGTTTGAAATGATATTTATGCTTTCGAGTACCCTGTCTCGCCCGTTTATATAAGTGCATCATTTGAATTTTGTATATGCCTTGTTTTATGTCATTTGACCTATGAGTTGGCACCACTAAGCTTGGATTACCTTGCCGGTTTGATCCACCGACTTGGAGATCCCCCTCCCGTCCCGCAAGCTGCAGTTTGGATTCCGCTACTCGGTTATTACCTTGGTCTTGTCCCGATGCCGCAAATTGCTACTGTGGTTCCCAATGCTCGGTTCGCTACCGTGGTCATGTCCCGTATTATTATGTATAAGTATATGTAAATTTTGTTGCACCTCCTCACTTCGGTGAGTGGGGTCAACATCCCGATATGCTTATGTCACTTCGGTGATAGAGGACTTAACTTTGTGTGGTTGCCATCTTGCTTGTTTCCCGTTTTCCTTGGATACCTTATTTGTTTTAGATTGCATTTATGTTTTGAATAAATGATTTTCCTGTTTCATGAAATTTAGGGTTTTAATAGTTTTAAATGTTTTCCAAGGTAATTTCTATTATTGTTATATCTTTTCACCCACCTGCCAAACCGTCGTGTTTGACCCTTTGCTTTGGTACTCAGGTCCTGTCGTCGATTTCCCCGAGGAGGAGCATGAGGAGGCGATCGGAGAACCACAGCGTTTAGTAGAGTGGCACGCCAATGATGTCGTTTAGACATTCGGTTGCCCGAGATGCGTAACATTTTGGGTTGGGACTAACCATTCTTTTGGAATTTGATACTTTGATTTTATTGGCCTTTGTTGGCCTCTATTTTTGGGAAATGTAATTAAATGATCTTGTTGTAAACTTTAATTTACTTTTGGGAATAACTAATGATCATTGCTCATTCTGATACTTGTTAGAAATGTTTAAATCATATTATCTTGGATATAAATGTACGAATTAGATTTGTTACACGGTTTCGCATTCAAAAGAAATATTCATGTGTTGTGATATCCTCACCACGGACACCTGTGGGAAATCGCATATACGAGTGGCGTCTTTTTATTGACTCGTAGACGTTTTGGTTAAAAATAAATTCATAGTACGAAATGTTTATCATTCATCATCAATCAATCCCATCCATTTAGTCCCGATCCCGGATTAGGTCGGTAACCCGGTCCGGGGTCGCGACAGACTGGTATCAGATCGAGACGTGTTTCGAGAAATTAAAAGAAACTAGAAATCCTAAGGACGTTGCGAGGATTCGTTAGAATTTTCGTTAGTTAGTATCGTGTGAGCAATGTCTGAACCTTTATTTATTATGTTGTGCTAACGATTTGTTTTGCAGCATTATGCTACCTCGTAAAAGGCTAGTAAACGGCAATCCCACAGCGAGTAACAATGAACATACAGGGCCAATCCAAGTAGATATTCTCGACAATACCATGCAAAATCAATTCCAACAAATGATGCAAGCCATGTTAGATCAACAACGTCAGGCAAATGATAATCAAGCTAGATTGCAAGAACAGATGTTGAAGAAAGATGAAGATCATGCAGAGCGTTGGCAGATATGCAAAGGCAATTGTTAGAGGTCTTGCAAAGAAGGCCCGAACAGGTTCAACCTCAGCCTGCCTTTGACAGTAATCAGAGACAACATGACCCGAATGCGTTATTTGAACGGTTCAAGAAGAGAGGTCCAAAAGAGTTTCTTGGATCAGAAGACCCATTAACTGTAGATGACTGGCTAGAGCATACCGAGAATATCTTCGAGATATTCCAATGCAATGGAGGAGAGCGAGTCAAGCTTGCAACATCTCTCTTCACCGGTTTAATAGATATTTGGTGGAAGACAGTTAGGGAAGAGTACAGGCACATGGCAGATACAGTGGCTTGGGCAAGTTTCTAAAAGCAGTTTGGGGATAAGTATGTACCCACACATATCAAGAGACAGAAGGCAGTGGAATTCCAGTAGCTTGTCCAAGGAAATATGACGGTCCACGAATACCTCACTAAATTCGAGAGATTGTCAAGATATACTCCGGAGCTAGTGGACATAGTGGAGAAGAAGATTGCAAAGTTCCTCGAAGGACCGAATCCCATGATTGAGAGGGTTGCTACGGGGGTTGTACCACCTACAACCTTCGAAGAGGCAATCAAGAGGGCTTATAAGTTTGAGAATTTCCACCACAAGATCCTCAGACTTCAAGGCAAAGGGCAACCCCAACAGCAGAACAACTAGCAGAGAAACCAACAACATAAGAGGCAGAGGCAAGATCAGAATATGCAAAACCAAGTGGTATGTATCTACTGTGGTAAGAACCATGAGAGTGCTCAATGTAGTACCATTAAGGGGCATGCTTCAGATGTGGTTCTATGAACCATCAAATGAGAGACTGCCCAAGACAGAATAGGCAGAATCAACAACAGCAGGGACCACAACGTCCAGCACCACCTCAAAATGCAGTGGTTGTGCAAACCAAGCAATACCCTTTTGCAACAAGCACCACAGCAACAATATAGACCACAGCAGCAACAGGTGTCGCGACCCCGGACTGGGCCCCCCAAGATAAGGCGGGCCTAATCCGGGATCGGGACTAATTTGATTGATGATTGTGTATGAATAATGAATTAAACCCAAAACGTATACGAGTCTACCAAAGAGTACCACTCGTACACGCGATTTCCCACAGGTGTCCGCGGTAAGGATATCACATCAACACGAATATTTCTTTTATGTGCTGAAGCGTGCAGCAAATCTATTTCATACATTCATGTCCAAGATAACAAGATTAACGCATGTTTAATACTAGTATCAAAATGAGCAATAATCATTAATGCTATAACCCCAAAAGAAAGTTAAGGTTTACAACAATATAGTTTAATTACATTGTCCCCAAAAATAGAGGCCAACAAAGGCCAATATAAATAAAATAACAAGTTCCCAAAAGAATGGTTAGTTTCTGTCCCCAAAATATTTCGCAGCTCAAGCACCCGAATGTCTAGACGACATCGTCGGCGTGCCACTCAACTAAGCGATGCGGTTCTCCGACCGCCTCCTCAAGCTCCTCCTCGGGGAGACCGATAACGGGACCTGAGTACCAAAGCAAAGGGGTCAAACACGACGGTTTGGCAAACAGGTGAAAAGACATATCAATAAAGAAGTTACCTTGGAAAACGTTTAAACCTATCAAAGCAATAGTTTCATAGAACGAGAGAATCATTCATTCAAATACATATGCAATATAAAACATGTAAGGTATCCAAGGAAACGGGAAACAACAAGATGGCAACCACACATAGCTAAGTCCTCTATCACCGAAGTGACGTGAGCATATCAGGATGTTGTCTCAGTCACCGAAGTGAGGAGATGCAACATAAGTAATATATACATATACATAATATAATACGGGACATGACCACGGTAGCGAACCAGGTATCGGGACAAGACCACGGTAATAACCGGGTAGCGGGATCCAAACTGCAGCTGGCGGGACGGGAAGGGGTCTCCAAGTCGGTGGATCAGACCGGCAAAGAAAGCCAAGCTTAGTGGTGCCGATTCATAGGTCAAATGACAAGTCAAATCGTGTATAAAACATATCGAGTGTATGTATGTAAACGAGTGGAACGGGATGCTCAAAGGCACAAGTATCATTTTATTCGGGCATGTATACACGGGCTAGCAAAATGCTAAAATATACTTTCAATACTTTCGGGGATGATAAATCATAATTCGATAAATTCGGGGCAAGTGTCGAGATTTAAGATAAATCAGGTGGTTAAGGACCCCATATGTCCATTGTAATAATGACTTGGTACTCCTTGAATTTGGAGACATTCCGGGCTCTTTATACACCTTAGTGATTTTCAAACTTTTAAATGAACTTCAAAACAAACGGAACCTCAAAAGGGATCCTAAGTATGATGTTAATCCTGAAGCATCGTACAACCTATTCAGTCACGAAGGGGATAGGATTTGCGATACCCAAACGTACAAACCTCGTGCATAGTTATAAAGGGGGTATCCCTTGTCCCTACCGTTCAAGATTGAATTAGGTTAGGTTCCGATACAACCGGATTAACCTCAAAGAAGGTCGGGTCAAACAGTCTCATGATAAGTCAAGTGAGTCCAATAAAAAGGGTAACCAAGTACCACCTAAGTCCATTTAAGAAAAGAGTGAAAAATCACTTTCCAAGGGAAATTCGCAGTTGTCCCGGTCGACCCGGCCCTTGGCTGGTCGACCGCGTACACTGCAGTCCCGGTCGACCTGAGGAGGTCAGGTCGACCCCTCCATGAATGCCCGGTCGACTGAGCCCTTGGCCGGTCGACCGGCAGTTGTAAATAAAAATGAGTGAATAGTGTTTTGGTCAGGTTCCAGAGAACCTGACCCCTGTGTGGCCGGTCGACCAAGCCCCTTGGCCGGTCGACTGAGTGAACTGCGTAACAGAACCCAGGTTCTGTTTCCCGCAGTGCAGTGGGTCATTCATCAGGGGACCTGATCCCGTGTGGCCGGTCAACCGAGCTCCCTGGCCAATCGACCGCGTGAACTGCGTAACAGAAACCAGGTTTTGTTTCTGCAGTTCAGTGGTTCAATCCTTTTTCTTATCTTTTGTGTTCATTCTTTTAGACCTGATTAGCAAGCTAAATCATAGATAAAATAAGCTAATAAGGTTCACAAATGTGCATTTATTTCAAACCTAAACAAGTCATTAATATCACAAAATATTTGGTGAAATCATAAATGCATTTCATAAAACTCATTCAAAGCTAAACATATCAAATCATCCACTTGCCTTGGGTCTCAAATCAAAGGAAAACAAGCTCCTAAGCACCCTTGCAAGCCAAGAACACAATCTCTACAAAAACCCCCAAAACAAACCCTAAAATGGGTTAAAACAAGTAATAAGAAGAGAGAGCTCCCAATAATGAAAATGGAGCTTCTCTAGGACCATAAGAACACAAATCTAGAAGATTAGGGAGAGAGCTTACCAATAGGTGCTCTAAATGAGCAAGGCAAACTTAATGAGGATCTTAGAGAGAAGAGATTTCTTTAAAAATGGTACCAATGGAAAGCCCTTGAAGTGGTGAAGAAGATGATGAAGTCCTTTCTTAATGTTGGTGCAAGTTGGTTGTGTCCTGATGATGGAAAAGCAAGAAGAAGAAAGGAAAACCCTAGGCAAGAAAAGTTGCTGGAAAAAGGAGAAAGGAGGGAGATGAGTGCTTATATAGCATTTGCAAGTGGGCTCCACCTCTTTGGAAACTTGGAAGGTTAAAATAGTAGTTTTCGGGATCTCGGATGAAATCGACGAAGAAGGAAGAAATGATCGTCAAAATTTCTAGTTTCTAAAAAGTATAAGTTTCGCGGGTTTCAGGGATATCAATTATTTGGTCCAGATTTAGTGTAAAAAGACTGTTTTGCCCAAGAAGCTAGAAAAGTCAAGTTTCGGGAGTCGGGACGGGAACGGGATCAACATGAAAGTTGAAGGGATTAACAAAATAAGTAAATCGGGATAAAACACCAAATCAAAAGAATCTTGAGTAATCCCCCAAGAACACGTAAGTCATAAAAAGGAACCCCCAAAGGGGCCCCACTAATTCCAAAGGCACTCAAAATTCCCAAAGCTATGACAAAGCTATTCTAAACCAACTAAACCAAAATCCACAAAACAAATACAAGACTAACACGCGACTTAATTAGTACTAATCGAGGTCACTCGGGTCGGGGTCTTACAACAGGCCCATCAGTAAGGACAGAATCAGAATTAGCGTCCTCAACAGCAAAACAGAAATGCATAGCAAGGCAGGCCACAACAGGCTCAGAACATGCCACAACAGAGAGGACAAAACTATGTAGTCAACAGGCGAACTTGACAGGTCGCTCGAGTGACATGTCCAAAAGAGGTTCCGAACCATTCCAGTAGACAGTTCGCTCGAGCGAACTAAACTTTGCTCGAGCCAACTTTTTCAGAATCCTCTTAAAACTTCACAGAACCTTGTTAGTTTGAGTGAACTTATTGTTCGCTTGAACCAACATGTTCGCTCGAGCGAATCCATTATCCGCTCGAGCGAACCTCTCCAGAAAACCATTCCAGAGAGCTCGTCGCTCGAGCGAATTTCTTGTCCGCTCGAGCGATGAATACTGTTCACCTGGGGCTGTTTTGGGAGCATAATTGAAATATTTAAATGATCGAGAGAGGATTGTTGGGAACCCTATTGTAATAGGAAGACTTATGAGCATTGTTTGAACCCATTTGAAAAGAGAAACCGAATTACAAGCTTTCATTTGAAGTTTTGAAATCCCTAAGGTGTATAAAGAGCCCAGAATGTCTCAAAACTCAAGGAGTACCGATTTATATTGAAATGAACATACGGGACCCTTATTACCTTAATCAAATTTTGAATCTCGATACCTATCTTGAAAATTATGAATTATGATTTATCATTCCCGAGAGTATTGAAACTGTATTTTAGCATTTGGCTAGCCCGTTTATACATGCCCGAATAAAGTGATACTTGTGCCTTTGAGCATCCCGTCCTGCCCGTTTACTTATTTCACTTGATGTATTTTATACATGTCTTGATTTCCGTTATTTGACCTATGAGTCAGCACCACTAAGCTTGGATAACCTTGTTGGTCTGATCCACCGACTTGGAATCCCCTTCCCGTCCCGCCAGTTGCAGTTTGGATCCCGCTACCCAGTTATTACCGTGGTCTTCTCCCGATGCTGCATATTGTTACTGTGGTTCCCGATGCTCGGTTCGCTACCGTTGTCATGTCCCATATTATTATGTATATGTATATGTAACTTATGTTGCACCTCCTCACTTCGGTGACTGAGGTCACCATCCCGATACGCTTTTGTCACTTTGGTGATAGAGGACTTAGCTTCGTGTGGATGCCATATTACTTGTTACTCGATTTCCTTGGATACCTTACATGTTTTATATTATATATTGTTTTCCAGTAAATGATTCTCCTGTTTTGTGAAAGTTATTGTTTTAACAGGTTTAAATGTTTTCCAAAGTAATTTTAATTATTGTTATGTCTGTTCACCCACCTGCCAAACCATTGTGTTTGACCCTTTGCTTTGGTACTGAGATCCCGTTGTTAGTTTCCCCGAGGAGGAGCATGAGGAGGCTGTCGGAGAACCGAAGCGACTAGTAGAGTGGCATGCCGATGATGTCATTTAGACACATTCGGTTGCCGAGTTGCGTAACATTTTGGGTTTAACCATTCTTTTGGGATATTTATTTTGTTTATATTGGCCTTTGTTGGCCTCTATTTTTTGGAATGTAATTAAATAATGTTTTGTATAAACTTTAACTTTTCTTTTGGGGAAAGCACTAATGATCATTGCTCATTCTGAGACTTGTTAGAAATATTTCAATCATGCTATCTTGGATATGGATGTATGAATTAGATTTGCTACACGCTTCCGCATTCAAAAGAAATATTAATGTTGTTGTGATATCCTCACCGCAGACACCTATGGGAAATCGCGTATACGAGTGGCATCTTTTCATTGACTCGTAAACGTATTGATTAAATAAATTCGTAGTATGGACGATCATCATCATTCACAAATTCAGTCCCGATCCCGGATTAGGCCCGGGGACCCGGTCTGGGGTCGCGACAGACTGGTATCAGAATGAGACGTGTTTCAAACAATTAAAAGAAACTAGAAATCCTAAGGACGTGGCGATGATTAGTTAGAATTTTCGTTAATTAGTATCTTGTGAGCAATGTGTGACCCTTTATTTATTATCATGTGCTAACAATTTGTTTTGCAGCGTTATGCCACCTCGTAAAAGGCCACTAAACGACAATCCCACTTCCAGCAATAGTGATCATACAGGGCTAGTCCAAGAAGATATTCCTGACAATACCGTGCAGAATTAGTTTCAGTAGATGATGCAGGCTATGTTAGATCAACAGTGTCAGGCTAATGAGAATCAGGCCAGATTGCTAGAACAGATGCTGAAAAAAAATAAAGACCATGCCAGAGAGTTGGCAGACGTGCAGAGGCAACTCCTAGAGGTATTACAAATGAGGCCCAAACCAGTTCAACCTCAACCTGCTATTGTCATCAATCAGAGGCTGTACGACCCGAACGCGTTATTTGAACGGTTCAGGAAGATAGGTTCAAAAGAGTTTCTTGGATCAGAAAACCTTTTAGCTGCAGATGACTGGTTAGAGCATACCGAGAATATCTTCGAGATCTTCCAATGCACCGGAGGAGAGCGAGTGAAGCTTGCAACATCTCTCTTTACCGATTCAGCGGATATTTGGTGGAAGACTGTCAGAGAAGAGTACAGGCATATAGCAGATGTAGTAGCTTAGGCTAGCTTCAAGAGGTAGTTTGGGGATAAGTATGTACCCACCCACATTAAGAGACAAAAGGCAGTGGAATTCCAGCAGCTTGTCCAAGGAAATATGACGGTCCTCGAATACCTTACAAAGTTCGAGAGATTATCTAGATATGCTCCAGAGCTAGTGGACACAGTGGAAAAGAAGATAGCTAAGCTCATTGAAAGACTGAATCCCATAATTGAGAGGGATGCTACGGGGGCTGTACCACCTACAACCTTTGAAGAGGCAGTCAAAAGAGCTTACAAATTCGAGAATTTTCACCACAAGATTCTTAGACTACAAGGAAAAGGACAACCCCAGCAATAGAACAACCAACAGAGAAACCAACAGCATAAGAGGCAGAGGCAAGATCAAAATGTGTAGAACCAAGTGGTATGTATCCACTATGGGAAAAACCATGAGAGTGCTCAATGTCGTACCATCATAAGAGCATGCTTCAGATGTCGTTCTATAAACCATCAGATAAAAGATTGTCCAAGACAGAATATGCAGAATCAACAGAAGTAGGGAGCACAGCGTCCGGCACCACCCCAAAATGCAGTGGTTGTCCAGAACCAACCAAGGCCACTTCAACAACAACCACTTCAGCAACAGTATAGACCACAACAACAGTAGGCCCGCCAGCAAGGGCAGAATCAGAAGCAGCGTCCTTAGCAACAGAACAGAAATACACAGCAAGGCAGGCCACAACGGGCTCAGAACAGGCCACAACAGAGAGAACAAATGTATGCAGTTAACAGAGCTGATGCAGAGGCAGCAGGAGATGTAGTGGAAGGCACACTTCTCGTTTGTGGATTTCAAGTTAAGGTTTTGTTTGACCCTGACTCTACTCACTCTTTTATGTCACCAAAATTTGCTAAGATGGTTGATATGCACGCTAGAGATTTGGATTTTATTTTGATTGTGGCTACCCCAATAGGTAAAGAAGTTATATGTAGGATTTTTTACCCTAATTATTCAGTCATGATAGGAGAGATAGAGTTACCAGCAAATCTCATTTTATTGGAGATGTACGATTTTGATGTCATCCTAGAGATGGATTGGTTAGCAGGGTATCATGCTACAATGGATTGTTTCCATAAGACCCTCACTTTTAAATTAGAAGAAACACCGGCAGGGGTGTTGTTTCGAGGAGACAGGAGTAATCCTAGTACATGGTTTATTTTAGCGTTGAAGACTGATAGACTTATGAAAAGTGGATGTGAGGCCTATTTGGCATTTATCACGGAGGATAAACTGTCCCAAGGGTGGAGGAGATCCCAATTGTTTGGGAATTCCCGGATGTTTTTCCGAAGGAGATTCCACGTTTGCCACCATTAGAGAGATAGACTTCACTATTGAGTTATTACCAGGGACTGCTCCAATTTCGATTGCACCTTATAGAATGGCTACGGCGGAATTGGGAGAATTAAAACCACAATTGCAAGAATTATTGGACAAAGGTTTTGTAAGACCTAGTATTTCGCCGTGGGGAGCTCCAGTGTTGTTCGTCAAGAAGAAAGATAGTTCGATGAGAATGTGCATTGATTACCGGAGATTGAACCAAGTAACCATCAAGAACAAGTATCCTTTGCCAAGAATAGATGAACTGTTTGATCAGTTACAAGGTACTTCTTATTTTTCGAAGATTGATTTGAGATTCAGTTACCACCAGCTAAGAGTCAGAGAGTCAGATGTACTGAAGACAGCTTTCCAAACAAGATATGAACACTATGAGCTCCTAGTGATGCCATTTGGATTAACTAATGCACCAGCAGTGTTCTGGCGTTGATGAACAAAATATTTACACAATACTTGGATAAGTTTGTAGTGGTATTCATTAATGACATTTTGGTGTACTCCAAGACCAAGGAAGAGCATGAAGGGCATTTGAGAGTAGCATTGCAGCTTCTGAGAGAGAACCAGCTGTATGCGAAACTCAATAAGTGTGAATTTTGGCTACAGCAAGTAGCGTTTTTGGGACACATCATCTCTAAGGTAGGATTGTTAGTGGATCTGTCCAAGATTGAGGCAGTAGTACAACGGGCAAGAACGAAGAATGTGTCAGAAATCAGAAGTTTTCTAGGATTGAAAGGATATTATCAGAGGTTCGTTCAAGGATTTTCGTCGATTGCGTCACCATTGACGAAGTTGACAAGGAAGAGTGTACCTTATGTATGGAGAGATAAGTGTGAAGATAGTTTCCAAGAGCTGAAGAAGAGATTAACCACAGCACCAATCCTTACTTTGCCATCCGGAAGCTGTGGTTTCACCATTTTTACCGATGTTTCGAATGTTGGACTTGGATGTGTATTGATGCAAGATGGAAAAGTGATAGCCTATGGGTCCCGGTAGCTGAAAGATCATGAGAAGAATATGCCACCCATTTTTTTGAGTTAGCAGCGGTCGTGTTTGCATTGAAAATGTCGAGACATTACCTCTATGGAAAGAAATTTGAGGTTCACTCCGACCACTGCAGCTTACAGTATTTGTTTTCTCAGAAGGATCTGAATATGAGGCAGAGAAAATGGATGAAATATATCAAGGATTATGATTTTTCAATCAAATATCACCTGGGGAAAGCTAATGTAGTCGCTGATGCTTTAAGCAAAAAATCAGTGGGCTTGGCAAATCTCAGTGGCACTTGTATTTTTGAGCAATTTGAAGAGTTGATGATAGACCTTCAGCCACTGAAGAAAGGTGTAGTATTAGTTAACATGTCAGTGTCAGAGCCTTCCTTCATACAGAAGATCAAAGATAGTCAGTTGCAAGATCCAGAGTTGGCCAAGATTTCAGAGCATATAGCAGATCGTCCTGATTTTCGCATTGTTGATAGAGTTTTGTACTACCGTGACCGTCTGTGTGTGCCAAACATTGAAGATTTGAGGAACGATGTCATGATAGAAGCTTACAGTACGAGGTATTCTATGCATCTAGGCAGTACGAAGATGTATCAGAACTTGAAGGGCAGATTTTGGTGGAACAATATGAAGAGAGAAAAAACAGCGTTTATCTCCCGGTGTATGACATGTCAATTAATAAAGGCAGAGCATCAGAAGCCTCCAGGGTTATTACAACCGTTAGAGATTCTGGAATGGAAATGGGAGTACATTACCATGGATTTTATTTTGGGATTACTGAGGACCAGCAAAGGCAACGATGCATTTTGGGTCATTGTGGATCGTCTCACCAAGTCAGCTCATTTCATTTCAATGAAGACAGGAAAGAAGATGCACATGTTACCTTTGGCAGAGTTGTTTGTTAGTGAGATTGTCAGCAGACACGGTCAACCAGTTTCCATCACATCTGACAGAGACAGCAGATTCGTCTTGAGATTCTAGAAGACATTACATGAATCTATGGGTACGAGACTATAGTTCAGTACAACTTATCACCCTCAGACAGATGGCCAGTCAGAGAGAACAATTCAGACTCTTGAGGATATGTTCCGTGCTTGTGTGTTAGATTTCAAGACCCAATGGGATGAGATTCTACCATTGTGTGAGTTCGCTTACAACAACAGCTACCACTCGAGCGTTGGGATGGCGCCTTTTAAGGCATTGTATGGCAGAAGGTGTAGGACACATGTTTGTTGGGAAGAAGTTGGTACCCGTAGTTTCCATAGACCAACCATAATGAATGAGACCAGTGACAAAGTCAAACAGATTCAAGAACGTCTGAAAGTAGCCCGGAGTAGACAGAAGAGCTATGCAAACTCTCACAGAAAGGATTTACAGTTCAAAGGTGACAAGGTTTTCTTGAACGTGTCACCTACTAGGGGAACATTGAGATTTGGGCAAAAAGGCTAGCTATCATGGAGATACATTGGACCTTACGACATTGTGAGCAAGATTGGTGACGTGGCTTATAGATTGGCCTTACCACCCGAGTTATCTGGCGTACACAACGTTTTCCATGTATCAATGTTGAAGAATTATGTCCCCGATCCTTCACTTGTACTCCGACATGAACCTTTGGAAATCAGAGAAGATGCTACCTATGTTGAGGGGCCTATTCAGATCATCGATACGAAGGAACAAGAGTTGAGGACACGGACTATTCAGTGGGTGAAAGTTCTTTGGGAGAATCATGGACTGGAAGAAGCAACGTGGGAATTACAAAACCAAGTGCAGAAGAAGTACCCACATCTTCTATCGGAGGTGAGTTTTGTATTTTATTTGGAGGACCAAATACTCCAAGGGGTGGAGGATGTAAGACCCCAACCCGAGAGACCTCGATTAGTGTTAATTAAGTTGTGTGTTAGTCTTAAGCAGGATTAGTATAATTCATTTTAGTTTGGACTAAAATAGCTTTGTTATAACTTTGATGAATTTTTAGTGCCTTGTGATTAGTGGGGCCCTTTGGGGGTTTCTTTTATGACTTTGCGTTTACTCGGGAGATTTTTCAAAATTTCATTAATTGGGATTTTTGTCTAGTTTTACACATATTGTTAATCTCTATAACTTTCATGTTGATCCCGTTCTCGTCCAGAATCCCAAAACTTGACTTTCCTAGCTTCAAGGGTAAAACAGTCTTTTTACACTAAATCTGTACCCAATATTTGATATTCCCAAAACCCGCGAAACATATACTTTTTGGAAACGAGAAATTTCGACGATCATTTCTCCCTTCTTCTTCGAATTCATTTTGAAGCCCCGAAAACCATGATTTCTTCCCTAAAAGATTTCTAAGGGGTGGAGCCCACTCCCCACTCATATATAAGGAGACCTCCTCTCCCTTTCTCCTTTTTCCAGCACAAGCAACCAACCTAGGGCTTTTTGTTCACTTCCCCTTCTTCCTCTTGCTCTCCTTCCCTCAATCACTACCAAACCTTACACCACTTGATAAATAGATGTCATCATCTTCTTCACCATCTTGAGAGCTCTTCATTGATACAATTTTTGGAGAAAATGTCCCATTCCAAGATCCTTTTTGAGCTAGTCTTGCCCATTTGGAGAACCTACAAGTAAGCGACCCTCCCCATCTCTTACATATGTGTTCTTCAAGCCTTTGAGAAGCTCCATTTTCATTATTGAAACTTGTTTCTTCTTGGTCTTTGTTTTGACCCATTTTAGGGTTTGTTTTGGGGTTTTTGTGTAGCTTTTGTTCTTGGCTTGGAAGAGGTGATTAGAGACTTGTGTTGGCTAGTTTGAGACCTTGAGGCAAGTGGATGAATTGATATTTTGTGCATTAAATGGTTTTATGAGAAATGTGTTGATTTTATCATAGTATTCATGCTTTTATTGTCTTGCATTGATTTGAAATAAATACTCATAAATGAGTATTATGGATGGTTAAAACATTGCATTTATAGCCTTTCATTTATTACTTGTTGTGATATAATGACCCTTTGTGATTGTGGTTTTCTCTGCTCTTTAGTGGTTGAATGTGATTAAGAGGAAGATTTTTCATTTGATGTTTATGGAAGTATTGATGGGGATTTGATGGTGTTTTGAATGTTGTAAGAAGGAAGATTTGACCCTCTCATTTTGATGAGAAAGTGTGGCTAAAGGAGTTTGTAAGGAGTGGAAAAGGAAGAGAGCAAAACTCTCCCGGAATCAATTCCTGGACAGTTCGCTCGAGCGAACTTGACAGATCGCTCGAGCGACCTGTCCAGAATAAGTTCCAAACCATTCCAGTAGACAGTTCGCCCGAGCGAACCAAACTTCGCTCGAGCCAACTTTTCAATTATTGTTATGTCTTTTGACCCATCTGCCAAACCATTGTGTTTGACCCTTTGCTTTGGTACTCAGGTCTCGTTGTTGGTTTTCCCGAGGAGGAGCATGAGAGGGCGGTCAGAGAACCGCAGCGACTAGTAGAGTGGCATGCCGATAATGTCGTTTAGACATTCGGTTGCCGAGTTGCATAACATTTTGGGTTTAACCATTCGTTTGGGATATTTATTTTGTTTATATTGGCCTTTGTTGGCCTCTATTTTTGGGAATGTAATTAAATGATCTTTTGTATAAACTTTAACTTTTCTTTTGGGGAAAGCATTAATGATCATTGCTCATTATGATACTTGTTAGAAATGTTTCAATCATGTTATCTTGGATATGAATGTATGAATTAGATTTGCTACACGCTTCCGCATTCAAAAGAAATATTAATGTTGTTGTGATATCCTCACCGCGGACACCTGTGGGAAATCGCGTATACGAGTGGATCTTTTCATTGACTCATATACATATTAATTAAATAAATTCATAGTATGGACTATCATCATCATTCACAAATTCAGTCCCGATCTCGGATTAGGCCCGGGGACCCAGTCCGGGGTCGCGACACATAAGACCCTCACCTTTAAACTAGAAGAGACACCAGCAGGAGTGTTGTTTTAGGGAGACATGAGTAATCATCATGCTAGGTTTATTTTAGCGTTAAAGGCTGATAAACTTTTAAGAAGTGGATGTGAGGCCTATTTGGCTTTTATCATGGAGGATAAACAGTCCCAAGGGGTGGAGGAGATCCCTATTGTTTGGGAATTTCCGGATGTTTTTTCCAGAAGAGATTCCAGGATTGCCGCCCATCAAAGAAATCTATTTCACTATTGAGCTATTACCAGGGATCGTTCCGATCTCTATTGCACCATACCGGATGGCTCCAGCGGAATTAGGAGAATTGCAGATACAATTATAGGAATTGTTGGACAAAGGTTTCGTAAGGCATAGTATTTCGCTGTGGGGAGCTCCAGTTTTGTTCATCAAGAAGAAAGATGGTTCGATGAGGATGTGCATTGATTATAGGAGATTGAATCAAGTAACCATCAAGAACAAATACCCACTGCCAAGGATAGATGAATTATTTGACCAATTGCAAGGTGCTTCATATTTTTCGAATATTGACTTGAGACCCGGTTACCATCAGCTGAGAGTCAGAGAATCAGATGTACTGAAGACAGCTTTCCGGACAAGACACTATGAGTTCCTTGTGATGCCATTTGGATTGACTAATACACCAACAGTGTTCATGGCATTGATGAACAAGATATTTGCAAAATATCTGGATTAGTTCATAGTAGTGTTCATTGACGATATTTTGGTGTACGCCAAGACCAAAGAAGAACATGAAGAACATCTGAGGACATCACTACAACTTTTGAAGATAATCGCTGTATGCAAAACTCAGTAAGTGTGAATTTTGGTTGAAACAAGTAGCATTTTTGGGGCACATCATCTCCAAAGAAGGGTTGTCAGTAGATCCAGCCAAGATTGAAGCAGTTATGAAATGGGAAAGACTGAAGAGTGCCTCAGAAATCAGAAGTTTTCTTGATTGAAAGGGTATTACCGGAGGTTTGTTTAAGGATTTTCGTTGATTGCATCACCATTGATGAAGTTGACAAGGAAAAATGCACCATATGTATGGATAGATCAGTGTGAGACTAGCTTCCAAGAGGTGAAAAAGAGATTAACTACAAGCACCAGTCCTCACTTTACCATCAGGAACTGGCGGTTTTACTATTTTTACCGATGCTTCGAATGTTGGACTTGGTTGTGTACTAATCCAAGATGGAAAATTCATTGCTTATGGATCCCGGTAGTTGAAAGATCATGAGAAAAACTATGCAACACATGATCTTGAGTTGGCAGCAGTTGTTTTTGCACTAAAGATGTGGAGACACTACCTTTATGGAGAGAAATTCGAAGTCCACTCCGACCACCGCAGCTTACAGTACTTGTTTTCTCAGAATGAGTTAAACATGAGGCAGAGAAGATGGATGGAATACATCAAGGATTACGATTTTCCAATCAAGTATCACCCCGGGAAAACAAATGTAGTTGCCGATGCTTTGAGCAGAAAATCAGTGGGTTTGGCAAACTAAGCGATACTTGTATCTTTGAGCAATTTGAAGAGTTGGGAGTAGACCTACAGCCACTAAAGAAAGGTGTAATATTGGCTAACATGTCAGTGTCCTGAGCCTTCATTCATCCAGAAGATCAAAGACAGTCAATTACAAGACCCAGAGTTGGCCAGGATTTCAGAACATATGGCAGAACGTCCTGACTTTCGTATTGTAGATGGAGTCTTATACTATCGTGACCATTTATGCGTGCCTAACATTGAAGAATTGAGGAATGACATCATGACCAAAGCTCACAGTACAAAGTATTCCATACACCCGGGCAGTACGAAGATGTATCAGAATTTGAATGGGTAGATTTTGGTGGAACAATATGAAGAGAGAGATTGCAGCATTTGTCTCCCATTGTATGACTTGTCAGTTAATAATGGCAGAGCACCAGAAGCCTCCAGGGTTGTTGCAACCATTAGAGATTCCGGAATGGAAATGGGAGCACATTACCATGGACTTTATTTCGGAATTACCAAGGACTAGCAAAGGCAATGATGCTATTTGGGCGGATCATCTCACTAAGTCAGCTCATTTCATTCCTATAAGGACAGGGAAGAAGATGCATATGTTACCTTTGGCAGAATTATTTGTTAGTGAGATAGTCAGTCGTCATGGACAACCAGTTTCCATCACATCTGATAGAGACAGTAGATTCGTCTCGAGATTTTGGAAGACATTACATGAGTCTATGGGTACGAAATTACAGTTCAGTACAGCATATCACCCACAGACAGATGATCAATCAGAAAGGACGATCCAGACTCTTGAAGACATGCTCCGAGCTTGCGTATTAGAATTCAAAACTCAATGGGATGAAACTCTACCATTGTGTGAGTTCGCTTACAACAACAGTTACCATTCGAGCATTGGAATGACGCCTTTTGAAGCATTGTATGGCAGAAGGTGTAGGACACCTACATGTTGAGAAGAAGTAGGCGTTCGCGGTTTCCATGGACCGACTATGGTTAGTGAGACTAGTGATAAAGTCAAGTTGATTCAAGAACGTCTGAAAATAGCCCGTAGCAGACAGAAAAGCTATGCAGACTCTCACCGAAGGGATTTATAGTTCAAAGAAGGAGATAAGGTTTTCATGAAAGTGTCACTGACTCAGGGAATATTAAGATTCGGACAAAAGGGCAAGTTATCTAGAAGATACATTGGACCGTATGATATTGTGAGTAAGGTTGGGGATGTGGCTTATCGATTAGCCTTACCGCCCGAATTATCCAGCGTACACAATGTCTTCCATGTGTCAATGCTGAAGAAGTACGTCCCCGACCCATCACATGTACTTCGTCATGAACCGCTGGAAATCCGAGAAGATGCTACATATGTTGAGAAGCCTGTTCAGATCATTGACACGAAGGAACAAGAGCTAAGGACACGAACAATTCAGTGGGTCAAAGTACTTTGGGAAAATCATGGACCAGAAGAAGCAACGTGGGAACTACGGGATCAAGTTCAGAATAAATACCCGCATCTACTACTGGAGGTAAGTTGTAATTTTATTTGGAGGACCAAATATCCTAAGGGGTGGAGGATGTAAGACCCCGACCCGAGAGACCATGATTAGCGTTAATTAATTCTTGTTTTAGCTCTAAGTGTGTTTAACTAATTTTGATTAAGTTTTTGGGTTAGAATAACTTTCAAAATAGCTTTGGGGAATTTTGAGAGCCCTCTTGATTATTGGGACCCTTTGGGGGTTCCTTTAGCAATTTCGCGTGAGCTTGAGGGATTATTTGAGATTCCATAAATTCATATGTTAATCCCGTTTGACTCATCTCGTTGATCCCTACAACCTTCATGTTGACCCCGTCCCCATTCGAGATCCCTAAGCCCAACTTTTTTTAATTCAAGGACAAAATGGTCTTTTAACCCCAAATTCTGGACTCAATTTTCAATATCACCAAAACCCGCAAGACATATACTTATTGGAAACTAGAAATTTTGACAAACAACTTTCCCTTCTTCGTCGAACTCGTCCAAGATCCCGAGAGCCATGATTTCAACCCGATAAGATTTGTTAGTGGTGGAGCCCATCTCCACTTGTATAAAAAGGAAACCCTCTCTCTTCTTCTTTTCCAACTCAAAAGATCGACCAAGCTAGGGTTTTTCTCCATCTTCTCCTTCCTTTTGCTATCCCATCTCCCAATCTCTACCAAACCCTTGCCAATGGAGAAATGCGTGTCATCATCTTCTTCCTCTCCTTGAGAGCTTTCTAGTGACACCATTTGTAGAGGAAGTCATCCATTCCAAGATCCTTTTTGAGCCATCCTTGTCCATTTGAAGACCCTACAAGTAAGCTTCTTCTTCAATCTCTTAGATTTGTGTTCTCATAGCCTTGGAGAAACTCTACCTCCATTATTGCAAGTTTACTCTTCCCCATTCTTAATTTTTTACCATTAGGGTTTGTATTTGGGGCATTTTGATTGTGTTGTAGGTTATCCTTGAGAAGAGTGTGATTAGAGATTGATTTGCTAAGCTTGGACCTAAGGCAAGTGGATGAATAGATATTTTGAGCATGAAATAGTTTTTATGAGAAATGTGGATGACTTTATTAATTATTTTCGTCTTGCATTGGTTTTGAAATAAATGCTCTTGAATGAGTCTTGTTGGTTTGTTTAACTTTTGGAAATATTGGTATTCATAGTCTTTTATTTAGTACTTGTTTTTAGTACAAATGAATCTTTACGATTGGTGGATTTTCTCTTCTCTTTTGTGGTTGGATATGGTTGAGAAGGAGGTGAATGGATGATTGTTTGTGGAAGATTTGTTGGTGTTTTGAATGGGGTTTGAAGGAGGTTTTGAGCTTCTCAAATTGATGAAAAAATGAGACTCAAAGGGTTTGTAAGAAAAAAAGAAAAGAAGGAGCCGGACTACCCAGAAACAGTGTTTCTGTAACAATTCGCTCGAGCAAAGTATCCACAGAACATTGTTAGCTTGAGCGAACTGAAACTTCACTCGAACCTATCTAAACTGGGAAGGTCCACTCGAGCGAACCTATATTCGCTCGAGTGAACCCCTCACAAAACGTTATTAGCTCGAGCGAACTTCTTGTTCGCTCGAGGCAACTGTGTAGTGAACCTGGATTAATGTAGGAAGTCTCCACATGTTCTTCTAAGGATTGGGGAGGTATTGTTTGAAGCCACTATGCGATGGTAAGACAAAGAGAGAGAGAGAGAGAGAGAGAGAGAGAGAGAGAGAATTGTAAAGCTTGATTGAGAAAGAAACCCCATTTCAGAGATTTGTCAATGTGCATAGGGACCCCAAATGTCCTTAATTCTCTAAGAGTACCAAATATACGCCAATTCGACATACAAAACCCTATTCATATTGATTTAAATCTTGAACCCCAATACTTGACACGGAATTTAGGGAAAATTTATTGTACTTATGTTGACCTGAATTTTTACTCATGGACTTCAAACTTCATGCTATATTACTAGTCATGCCCCAGAATATATTGAAATCATATTTTTAACATTTTTGCTAGCTCGTTCATGTCCGACTTTATATAAAAGTGTTACTGTGCCTATGTGCATCCCGTCTCATTTATTTATGAACTTGTTTTGATTTCTTGCATACGACATATGAGTCGGCACCACTAAGCTTGGACGACCTTGTCGGTTTGATCCACCGACTTGGAGATCCCTCTCTTGTCCTGCCAGCTGCAACCTGGATCCTGTCCTGTCCCGATATTCGATTCGCTACAGCGGTCCCATCCATCTATATATATATGTTTCCATGAATATCGTTGACTCTCCTCACCTTGTGTAACTGAGGTCAACGTTCTGATATTGCTCTCATCACTTTAGTGAGAGAAGATTTAGCTTTGTGTGGCTGCCATCTTGCTAGTTCCTGATTCTTTGATACCTTTATGTGTATTAAATTGTAAATGTCTTTCTTTATAAATGATGCTTTTACTTCATGAAATTCATTATTTATACAGGTTTCAATATTTTCCCAAGGTATCATTGTTTTAAATTTATTGTAATATCTTTTCACCCATCTGCCAGACCGTCGTGTCTGACCCATTCTTTGGTACTCAGGTCCAGACCCCATTGTCTTTGAGGAGGAGCCAGAGGAGGCGGTCAGTGAACCGCAACGTGTAGTTGAATGGCAAGCTGACGATGTCATGTAGACATCTGGTCATGATTTGAGATGCGATACATTTTGGGAGTTATGCCTAACTCATTCTTTTGGGAACTAATTTGGTTGTACTGGCCTTTGTTGGCCATTACTTTTGGGAAATGTTAATTAACTGATCTTTTATATAAACTCTAACTTTATATTTTGGAAAATGCTAATGATCATTGCTCACTCTGACACTATACTGTTTATACATGTGAAATTAATTCATGTTTATGGAATGAATTGTCATGTGGCCGATTTTCTATACGCTTCCGCATCCCAAACGTGCTTATGACTTGTATGTGAGATCCTTACCGTGGAATCCTGTGGGAAATCACGTGCACGGACTAAATGTTCTTCTTGAATCCGTGTATGTATGGGCCAAATTAATCTTCAGTTATACATGACTTCATCATCATCACTAATAACAGTGTCCCGATCCCGGATTAGGCCCTTGACCCGATCTAGGGTCACGACACAGGTGCTATGCAAATATCTTGTTCATCAATGCTATGAATACTGCTGGTGCATTAATCAATCCAAATGACATCACTAGGAATTCATAGTGTCCATATCTTGTCCGGAAAGCTGTCTTCGGTACATCTGATCCTCTAACTCTCAGCTGATGGTAACTGGATCTCAAGTCAATCTTCGAAAAGTATGTAGCACTATGTAACTGATCAAACAGTTCATCTATTCTTGGTAATGGGTATTTGTTCTTGATGGTTACTCGGTTCAATCTTCAGTAATCAATGCACTGTTAGATTGTATGGACTCAATCCATCAGATGATGTAATAAATTGATTAAATTCTTTATTTATCAATAAAATTATGCTTTCCCTTCATGAGATGAATGGTGTTTTCTTACTTAAGACCAATACATATAACATGATGATTCATGAGATGAACTGGGTCCCATTAGTATATTGGATGTGATATATGTGTATGGATGAGATCCATATACGAGAGACGTGTCACAAATCTTATACTTAAATATCTTCACAACCAGTGATGAGACTGGGCATCTCATCTAATAAGGTTGCAACACTTTGATCACTATGAGATAGTGTGATTTGTCTTGATCATCAGAATGTAAGATTCTGGATC
The DNA here is from genome assembly GCA_003546025.1 of Camphora micrantha. Lineage (NCBI taxonomy): Eukaryota > Viridiplantae > Streptophyta > Magnoliopsida > Laurales > Lauraceae > Camphora > Camphora micrantha. The sequence continues at coordinate 22,471 of QPKB01000030.1, read as the reverse complement.
AATGTGCCGGTACATTAGATGTATTGAAGGACCATGAGAAGCACCTTTTGGAATACTGTCTCGATTTTAAGGTTTTCTCTCACAATTCCCTAGCAATAGGCTCTTAATCCTGAGACATTGATGAACTCAAGTTTCTATCTATTCATTTGCTTTCTGTCACCAATGAGTGAGGCCAAATGTAGGTCAACACCTCGGTATCTTGGATATGTGGTAGTAGGACTGTGGGAGCATCCAATGGTTAAGATGGAATCTATCTATATTATCCTCTTGTGCCAATTAATGGATTTGTCATTCGTAAGTGCGTACCCATCTCGATTAAGAGTTAATTGGATGGTATTGATGATCACTATGATTAATTGGGGCTCAAGGATAATAAGATGTGGATCTAAGATTGGAAGGGACAGGTTTGATCCAATTGATCCATGGATATTGATAGAGGAGCCTACTTGTGGTAATCGGGAAGTTTAGAGTCTTCTTTGTAATTTATTCCTAAAACTGGAGTGCAATTGCATTTATATAGTAATGTTATTTGCAATTAACTGTAGGTCCAGATTGCACATGAGATGTAGGGTCGCGGTGTCCTAGTTGGAGTCAACTTTCTATGGAATCCTTAGTGATTCCCACGCTAGCCCAAGTTATTGGAAAGATACTAATCCTACTTGAAATCCAAAAGGAAGGAATTAGAAAGTTACTATTTCTATTTGAAGTAGGACTTCTAATAGTAGTAATAGTATACTTACTAATTGTTGTAGAAGTGAGACTTCTATAGCAATTAGAAAAGGAGAAAGTTAGTAATTTGTGATGAGAGTTGGACTTTTATTTCAATAAGGTAAAAAGGAGGTTTAAGGGGCTATAAAAAGGGGAATTAACCCCTCTTGGACGTCCACCATTGGAGAAGCACACCCAGCCCCTATTTTGTGCAATTGTTGCACACTACTCTCTCCTCTCTTTCTCTTCTAGTTCCTTGGAGTTTCTAGTTGGGTTTTGTCTTGAAGTTTTCACCAATCTTCTTGAGAAAAGAGATCTAATAGTGGGTCATAGAGTGGAAGACAACAAGGTCTTAGAGATCTTAATTTGCTTCAAGCAGAGTTCTTGATCAAGCTAATTGTCTTCTTCTTCATTAGAGCACTACCGGGCTCCAAAGGTATAATCCGCTTCTCTATTTGTTGTGGGTTATTTTGGTTGCATGGTGCTGCTGGTTTCTATCTTTTAGATAGGTTTTTATTACTGTACATGATTGATGAGATGAAGGGATTGCATCCTAGATATGATTTATGGGCTTATGGATACTTGATCCCTTAGTCAAGTAGGTCAAAAGTTTTGAAAATTTGTCCACGAAGCCCACCTACTTCTAACATGCACATCCTCATCGAACCATCTTTTTTTTTTACAAACAAAACTGGAGCTCTCTACAGCGAAATGCTAGGTCTGATAAAACCTTTGTCTAACAATTCTTGCAATTGTATTTTTAATTCTCCTAATTCTGCGGAAGCCATCCTATATGGTGCAATAGAAATCAGAGCGGTCCCTGGTAATAGCTCAATGGTGGAGTCAATTTCTCTGATGGGTGGCAATCTTGTAATCTCTTCTGGAAAAACATCGGGGAATTCCGAAACAATAGGGATCTCCTCCACCCCTTAGGACCATTTATCCTCCGTGATAAACGCCAAATAGGCTTCACATTCACTCTTTAAAAGTCTATCATCTTTCAATGCTGAGATAAACCTTGCGCGAGGATTCCTCCTCTCTCCCTGAAATAACACAGCTACCGTTGTCTCCTCTAGTTTGAAGGTGAGGGTCTTATGGAAACAATCCATCGTGGCATGGTACCCTGCCAACCAATCCATCCCTAGGATGATATCGAAGTCATGCATCTCTAATAAAATAAAATCCACTGGTAACTCCACTTCTCCTATTTTTATAGCACAACTAGGGTAAAAAGTCCTACAGACAACTTGTTTACCTACTGGGGTAGCCATGGTCAAAATAAACTCGAGGTATCTAGCATGCACATCAATCAATTTAGAAAACTGTGGGAGATAGAAATGAGTGTATAGAGCCAGGGCAAGTAGATTCTAGCTTCAATTCACAGACAAGGAGTGTACCTTCCACTACATTACATGCTGCCTCTGTATCAGCTCTATTGACTGTATAGATTTGCCTTCGCTGTTGTGGCCTGTTCTGAGCTTACTGTTGTCTGCCCTGTGGGGCATTTATGTTCTGTTGCTGGGGACGTTGGTTCTGATTCTGTCCTTGCTGACGGGCCTGTTGCTGGGGTCTATGCTGCTGCCGTGGTGCTTGTTGTTGTGGTGGCCATGCCTGATTCTGAGCAACCAGTGCATTCTGCGGTGGTGCTGGACGTTATGCTCCCTATTGTTGCTGATTCTACCTGAGCCTTAGGCAATCCTTGAGCTGGTGGTTCATGGAACCACATCTGAAACGTGCCCCAGTCAATGTACAACATTCAGCACTCACATGATTCTTCCAACAGTGGATGTAAACCACTTGATTTTGCATATTCTGTTCTAGCCTCTGCCGCTTGTTCTGTTGGTTCCTCTGTTGGTGTGGGTTGACTCTTTCCCTGAACTCGGAGGATCTTGTTGTTCAAATTCTCAAACTTATAGGCCCTCTTGACAGCCTCTTCGAAGGTTGCAGGTGGTACAACCCATGTGGCATCCCTCTCTATGATTGGGTTAAGTCCTTCAAGGAACTTAACAATCTTCTTCTCAACGGTGTCTATCAACTCCAGAGCATATCGGGACAATCTCTCAAACTTGGTGAGGTATTCGAGAACCATCATGTTGCCTTGCACGAGTTGTTGGAATTCTATTGATTTCTGCCTCTTAACATGAGTGGGTACGTATTTGTCACCAAACTGTCTTTTAAAAGTAGCCCAAGCATGTCTATCTGTCATGACCCTGTACTCTGCTCTAACTGTTTTCCACCATATGTCTGCTAAACCGGTGAATAGGGATGCTACAAGCTTCACTTGTTCTCCTCCTGTGCATCGGAAGACTTCAAAGATATTTTCTGTATGCTCTAGCCAATCATCTGGAGCTAGAGGGTCCTCTGTTCTAGTGAAGTCTTTCGGACCTCTCTTCCTAAACCGCTCAAACAAGGTATTCGGGTCATTCTCCCTTTGATTGATGACAATCTGTGGACCCAGTGGTGGAGCTAGGACTGGTTCAGGCATCCTCTCTAAAACTTCCAACAACTACCTTTGCATCTGTGTCATTTCCCTAGCATGATCCTCATCTCACTTTGCCATTTGCTCCTGTAATCTAGCCTGGTTCTCATTGGCCAAGCGTTGCTGGTCAAGCATGGCCTGCATCATCTACTGAAACTAATTTTGCATGGTGTTATCAAGAGTATCTTCCTCAATTGGCCCAGTGTGATCACTATTTCTTATGGTGGGATTGTCGTTTACTGGTCTTTTACGAGATGGCATAATGCTGCAAAACAAGATGTTAGCACATAATAATAAAGTAGAAGGTCACACATTGCTCACACGATTCTAACTAACGAAAAGTCTAATGAATCATCGCCACGTCCTTAGGATTTCTAGTTTCTTTTAATTGCCCGAAACACGTCTCGCTCTGATACCAGTCTGTCAAGACCCCGGACCGGGTCACGGGCCTAAGCCGGATCGAACGATGTTAAATTGATGAAGAGATGCCAAGTGCATTAACGCATATGTTTATTTGGCTAATACGTACACGGGTCAAATCAGAACGTGATACTACCTGTGCACGTGATTTTCCACAAGTATCCACGATGAGGATATCACACAAGCATAATATTTTCCTTCAAGGTACGGAAGCATGTAGCAAATCACTTTCATAATTCATTTCAAAATCACAAGAATGATAGCACATATCAATAACTTGATGTCAGAGTGAGCAATGATCATATTAGCATTTTCCCCAAAAGTAAAGTTAAACATTTATGCAAAAGATCAGTTAAATATCACTCCCCAAAAATAAAGGCCAACAAAGGCCTATACAACCAAAAGAATGTGTTAGACAAAATCCCCGAAAGTATAATCCCAAATCCCATAATGTGTCGAATCTCAAGACTTAACCGAGTGTCTACACGACATCGCTAGCCTGCCACTCTCCTACTGGTTGTGACTCTTCGGCCGCTCCTCCTCAAGGGCAACGAAAACCTGGATTTGAGCATCAAAATGAAAGGGTTAGACACGATGGTCTGGAAGGCAAAAGAATGAAGTACAATCATGCTAAAATACAATAGTTTGAATATTTATAAAACAATAGGTACAATAAAGAAAAACCTGAATAAAACAAAATGAATCAATGACATTAGCATTTATAAAATCTCATGATAAGTCAAGAAGACCATTCAAAACAATACCTTGGAAAACATTAAAACTTGTTTAAGCAATAGTTTCCATGAGAGAAAATGTATCATCAATTAGAAAACATACGTACAATATAAACTATAAAAAGGTACCAAGGAACAGGAAACTGGCAAAATGGCAACCACGCTGAGCTAAATCCTCCATCACTAATGTGACGAGAGCACGTTAGAGGCGTTGGTTTCGGACACTCGAGGTGACGAGAACCAACTAATTATATATACATGTAGCTAGACAAGACCACGGCTGCGGAACCAGGTAATGGGACAGGTAGGATCCAGACTGCAGCTGGCAGGAGCAAAAGGGGGACGCCAAGTCGGTGGATTAGACCAACAAGGTTGTCCAAGCTTAGTGGTGCCGACTTATAGGTTACATGAAAGAAATCAGGATATATACATATATCTATAAAGGTGTAAAACACCTCAGACAGGCGGGACTGGGTGCTCATAGGCACATAAATCACATTCATATCTGGTCATGCATATACAGGGCAAGTAGGACACTAAAAGTGCATGAATCATAATTTCCACGTCTAGACCTTGGGACCGTACCAGTCGAATTAGTATACACTTTGAGATCCCATGTTGAACATTCATTAGATGGTGCCCGGTTTTTAAATGACATTAGGGGTATCAAGGTGTACACATCGACCAAGAAGGGTCCACAAGTGATTGGGGTAGAAACCCCTACATTCCTCTTCAATTCCCAAAATTGTGGGGGAAGGTCGGTTGCCTGGCGGTTAGCAGCTGATGGGTTCGACGGTTAGTCGTTGGCTGACCACGGGTTGCCAAACAGGATGTAATATACTGGAATTGTAACTGACTCAGTTCAGTTGGCTGGCAGTCACTGGTCGGCTAGCCAACTAGGTGACCGCTAGCTGACCGCCCCCCTTCAGAACTGAAAACAACTCTCTGGAATTGTAGCCAAACCTGGTTCAGTTAGCTGCCAGTCACTAGGCGACTAGCCGACAAGTGACCGCTAGCTGACCGCCCAGCTGCGGAAAATTCACATTGGGTTTAGATTCGAGCCATTTTCTTCCTCAAAACAGTTCTGCTTATTTCCCATCAATTTCCTGCAATAAAATGAGCTAAAAAGCTCCTCCATTTCATCATTCAACACTTCACTTTCATCCCTCTTTCAAATTCAACCGAATCAAATCTCCATCAATCCCTTAACATATCCAACATTCCAAGCATAAAAATATCAAATTAGATGAAACAATTTTCAAAACTGAATTCAATCAATTGTGTCAAATGTATGAGCATTAAAACATATGTTTAGTAAACTAAACTTCAAGACAAAAACAAGGTTAAACATAGTTAGCTCAAAAATAAGAAATCAAGGTAAAAATATATAAATCAACATATGCACATTCATATCTCATTCATTCACTTGCCTTGGGTCCAAGCTAGTAACTCAAGCTCCTAATCACACTCTAATGCTATAAAATCACCAAGCTACACAAAAACCCCCAAAACAACCCATTTAGAACCCTAATGGTCAAAATAAGGAAATAGAAAGAGAGAGCTCTCAATAATGGAGATGTAAGCTCTCTAAGGCTACAAGAATACAAATCTAGAAGATGAAGAAGATGGCTTACTTATAGGTTCCTCAAATGACAAGAGTTTGCTCAAAGGAGACCCTAGGATAGGTTGATTTTTCTTCTAATGGCATGCATGGAGAGCTTGTAGGGAGAGGAAGAAGGAGACGAAACCCATTTCTTGATTGGTGCAAGGTTGGTAGTGGATTGGAGATGGAAGAGCAAGAAAACCAAGAAGAATAACCCTAGGGCTGGAGCTTTTCCTTCCACAAGAACATGAGAAAGAAGAAGAAGAAGATGGGTTCACTATATATACAAAGTGGGGATGGGTCCCACAACTTACAAGGTTTGTTGAGCTAAAACATGGGTTTCCGGGTGTCGCGACCCCAGACCGAGACCCGGATCCCGCGACGATGATTGTTGAGATAGGATAATTAATTTCCCACAGGTTTACGCGGTGAGGATTCCAAGGACACGGAAATCTAGCTCACACGATCAAATAGGCAGAAGCGTGTAGCAAATCACATCATAACAATATATGAACATAAACATCTTCAAGACCAAAATATCAGAAAAGGAATTATAACAAGATATTCCCATCGTAGTTCAAGTTACAAGATTAATCAAGGTGTGTTAATTTGTTACATCCCAAAATAAGAGGCCAACAAAGGTCAATACAATACCCAAAAGTATACAAATCCCAAAACGTGATAAATCGAACTCATGACCCGTCCCCCCGACGTCTAGATGACGTCGTCGGGCTGCCACTCGCGAGCTGGGGTGGGCTCAACAGCCTCCTCCGGGCACTCCTCCTCAAAGGCAAAACCGCTTGCACCTAGGCACCAAAATAACGAGCATCAAACACAACGGTTTGGCAGGTAATCAATTTAGGCATACACATTTACAAAAATGTTTAATCGAAAACATTTAAAAACAATTTACTGAACTTAAAATAAATACTTGGCTGAATTACATTTCAAAATTTTGAGACAAACTAGCATGCGTACATAATATATCATGAGTCGTAAATCCACAAAGAGCCCATCATTTCTCTATCATTTATAATGAAAAGAGTAAGCATGCACGACGAGCATGATATCCATAATATAACAAGACACGATCCCCACAAATACGGGATTCCAGCAGCAGAATCGGACACGCACGATGTGTAATAAAATACACGACTAATCTGCAGATAGTCCACATGTTTAAGGACCCCCGGGCAGAGGATCAGACTGAAAGGACAGTCCAATCTCTGTGGTATTCACTTGAATTCATGAATGCACAAAACACGCGAAACACGATCCAAACACGTCGGAATAAAAGGGAAAATCACTTATCAAAACAAGACAAGGCACGGCTAGCAAAATGCATAATGTGTATGCACACAACTTAAGAAGTGATCCCCATTAGGTACTTGAAACAAATCTTCAAACGAGCTTAAAACTTGAATTTAAAGCGAGTACACGATATTACTTGTTGCATTAAACCAAAGTTCAAAACACGATAATTTCATCAAGTATATGCTAAGGCCATTCATTGACTTTTGTGTAATTGGGACTCCGTTGTTAAAATAAGAGAATTGGTGTCCCTGAAGTTGAATCGTATCTTAGAGTTCCATTTACACAATGTCAAGTTAAAGTCCTTAACATAGCCTAGTTTTCAATCTTTAAAAGGTATACAAATGGGATAAAATTTCAAAATTGGGATTTGACAGGTCGCTGGATTTGACAGGTCGCTCGAGCCATCTGGACAGTTTGCTCGAGCGAAACATCAGCTCGCTCGGGCGACCAAGGTTCTGTCTTGAAACTGGCCAGACAGTGGTCAGTTTGCTCGAGCGAACCAATGGTCGCTCGAGCGGACAGCCCTCTGTCTGCGCTCGGACCAGGCAGTGGCCTGGTCGCTCGAGCGAACCCAGAGGTCGCTCGAGCGAACAGGCTTCTGCCTGTGCTCGCTGAGTGCAGAAATTGCACTTCTCATAGATGGCTTCTAAGCTATTTCTTCCCTCCATCTTACACTTAGACCACCTGAAATCCCCTGAGCCTCCATGCTCTCCAAGGGGTCAAATTTACATTCCAATACCATTCATTCCATAATCTTAAACATTCAAATCCCATTTCTTATCAAAACAAGCCCAAATTTCTAAAGGGGTAAGGCTTACATACAAATCGAAAATCTGAAAGTTTGGAAAGTTACTTAGCATCAATACATGTACTTGAGTAAAAATCACAAAATAAGAGTCTAACAAAACATAACATTAGTACCCAATGATAAATCATATGCAAACTTCAAGAGAAATAATAAATCTTGCACAATCAACCTATAGAGATTACTTGCCTTTGCCCAAATGCTAACAAAATCTCCTTCAAGCACTCCTAGCTAAGCCAAGTCTACACAAACCCCATAAAAACATTCAAAAACTCACCCAAAAATGCAAACAAGAAACCCATTTCGAAATAAAGTTCGAAAAACAAGATCCTTAAGAGTCAAAAGAACTCCATTGAAGAGATGGGTTGGAGCTCTTACCTAGAGGTGCCCAAACAAGAAGCAAGGAGGGAAATGGAGAGCTTGCCCAACTAGAAATCCAAGGAAAATAGCATCAATAGAAAGCTTGGGATGAGAGGAGGAAGATGATAGTCTTGGAATTTCTTTTGGAGGTCTCAAGCTCATGCATTCAAGAGGAGAAAGTGAAAAGGAAAAAGGGTTTTCGGCCCTAGGTCATGAAAGTTGCAGAGATTTGGTAATGGAGAGGGAGAGAAGGGGAAAGTAGCTTAAGTACTTTGCAAGTGGGACCCCCTTAGAGCTAATTCTTGCATGTGTGAAAACATGAACTTGCGGGCCTCAAATGAAGTTGACGAAGAAGGATAAAATGATCCTTGAAATATCTAGTTTCCGAAAAGTATATTTTTGACACGGTTTTGAGATTTTGAAAAGTGTGTCCAGATTTGGGTGCGAAAAGACAATTTTACCCTTTGGCTAAAAACTTGAGTTTCCGGGATCTAAACACAGATGAGTTAAACACAAAAGTTGTAAATAATGATAAAACCATTCAAATGAAATGAAAATCACGATTAACACAAAACTCAACACGATCTTCCCATGCTTGCACGTACACCCAGGCCTTCCTGAGTGTGTCTAACTAACATTAAACGTTCTCAAAATTCCCCAAAGCTATGTTCAGGACTAAGACTAATCAAATTCTAACCCACGGTAACTAAACCCACTTAGGACTAAGCACACACTAAGAAAACACTATTGGGTTAATCCTGGGTTGGGGTTTGACATCCTCCACCCCTTAGGATATTTGGTCCGCCAAATAAATTAAACTTTTACCTCTGGTAACAAGTGTGGATATTTTCTCTGAACTTGATCTCTCAATTCCCAGGTGGCTTCTTCTGGTTCATGATTTTCCCAGAGTACCTTGACCCAATGTATTGTCTGATTTCTCAGCTCTTGCTCCTTGGTATCAATGATCTTGGTCGGCTTTTCCACATACGAAGCATCTTCTCGAATCTCCAAAGGCTCGTGCTGTAAAATATGAGAAGGACTAGAAACATATTTCTTGAGCATGGAAACATGAAATACGTTGTGCACCCCGGAGAGTTCCGGCGGTAACGCAAGCCTATAAGCAACGTCCCCAATTTTGCTCAAAATCTCGTACGAACCAATAAATCTCCTTGACAATTTGCCCTTCTGTCCGAACCTCAGAGTCCCTCTGACTGGTGAAACCTTCAAGAACACTTTGTCACCCACTTGAAACTGCAATTCTCTTCGGCGAGTGTCAGCATAACTCTTCTGTCTACTTCGGGCGACCTTCAAGCGTTCCTGAATCAATTTGACCTTGTCACTAGTTTCTCCAATTATATTCGGTCCGTGAAAACTGCGTACACCGACTTCCTCCCAACACACTGGAGTTCTGCATCTTCTGCCATAGAGTGCCTCGAAAGGTGCCATACCAATGCTGGAGTGGTAACTATTATTGTAAGCAAACTCACAAAGTGGTAAGTACTCATCCCATTGAACTTTGAAATCTAGCACACATGCACGCAACATGTCTTCAAGAGTCTGTATCGTCCGTTCTGACTGACCATCTGTCTGAGGATGATACGCTGTACTGAATTGGAGTTTGGTACCCATGGACTCAAGAAGAGTTTTCCAAAACCTCGAAACAAATCTGCTATCTCTATCCGAAGTGATGGAGACGGGTTGACCATGCTTACTAACAATCTCATCAACAAATAATTTTGCAAGTGGTGCCATATGCATCATATTCCCTGTCTTCATTGGAATAAAGTGGGCAGACTTGGTGAGACGATCCACAATAATCCATATTGCATTATTCCCCTTCTTAGTATTTGGCAAACCGGAGACGAAATCCATGGTGATATGTTCCCATTTCCACTCCGGAATCTCCAACGGTTGTAGCAAACCTGGGGGTTTCTGATGTTCTGCTTTAATCAACTGGCAAGTTAAACAACGAGATACAAAAGCTGCTATCTCTCTCTTCATGTTGTTCCACCAAAATCTATTCTTCAAGTTCTGATACATCTTCGTGCTACCCGGGTGCATGGAGTATCTTGTGTTGTGGGCTTCAGTCATTATTTCATTCTTCAGATCATCCACATTCGGTACACACAACCGATCACGAAAATACAATACTCCATTCACCATCTTGAAATCTGGACGTTCTGCGATATGGTCTACAATCCTTGCCAAATCTGGGTCTTGTAACTGACTGTCCTTGATCTTCTGGATAAAAGTAGGCTCAGACACTGTCATATTTGCTAACATCACACCCAATTCTAGGGTCTGCACTTCTACACCTAACTCTTCAAACTGCTGAAGGACACTGGCTCCTCTCAAGCTGGCCATGGTCCCTGACTTTCTGCTCAATGCATCAGCTACAACATTCACTTTGCCTGGATGATACTTGATTGGAAAGTCGTAGTCTTTGATGTATTCCATCCACCTTCTCTGTCTCATATTCAAATCCTTCTGCGAGAACAAATATTGCAAACTCCTATGGTCGGAATGGACTTCGAATTTCTCTCCATAGAGATAGTGTCTCCACATCTTCAAAGCAAATACCACTGCTGCCAATTCCAAGTCATGAGTTGCATAGTTCTTTTCATGATCCTTCAACTGCCTTGAGCCATAAGCAATCACTTTGCCATCTTGCATCAATACACAACCCAGTCCCACATTTGAAGCATCTGTAAAAACAATGAATCCACCGTTGCTCGATAGTAATGTGAGGATTGGAGCTGTGGTTAATCTTCTCTTCAACTCTTGAAAACTTGTTTCACACTGCTCGTTCCAAACAAATGGCACATTCTTCCGGGTCAATGTGGTCAATGGTGCTGCAATTGATGAGAAGCCTTGGACAAATCTTCGATAGTAGCCTGCTAACCCCAAGAAACTTCTAATTTCAGTCACACTATTCGGTTTCTTCCAATCAACAACTGCTTCTATCTTGGCTGGATCAACTGCTAAACCTTCTTTTGAGATGATGTGGCCTAGAAAAGCGACTTGCTCTAACCAGAATTCACATTTACTGAGTTTTGCATATAATTGGTTGTCTCTCAAAAGCTGCAATGATGTCCTCAAGTGTTCTTCGTGATCTTCACTACTCTTGGAATACACGAGGACGTCATCAATAAACACTACTGCAGAGTGGTCCAAGTACTGTGCAAACACTTTGTTCATGAGGGCCATGAAGACTGCGGGTGCATTGGTCAATCCAAAGGGCATTACTAAAAACTCATAATGCCCATATCTTGTTCGAAAAGCCGTTTTCTGCACATCCGAGTCTCTAACCCTCAACTGATGGTACCCAGACCTCAAATCTATCTTGGAAAAGTACGCTGCTCCTTGCAGTTGGTCAAACAATTCATCTATCCTTGGCAAAGGGTACTTGTTCTTGACAGTCACTTGATTCAATTTTCTGTAATCAATACACATTCTCAAGCTTCCATCTTTCTTTTTTCACAAATAAAACCGGTGCTCCCCATGGTGAAACACTTGGCCTAATGAAACCCTTGTTCAACAATTCTTGCAACTGAAGTTTTCAATTCACCCAATTCTGCTGGAGCCATCCTATAAGGTGCAATGGAGATCGGAGTTGTCCCTGGAAGAAGCTCGATCGTGAACTCAACTTCCCTAATTGGTGGCAATCCCGGGATTTCTTCTGGAAAAACATCCGGAAATTCGCACACAACGGGGATTTCCTCCACCCCTTGGGACTGTTTATCCTCCGTGATAAACGCTATAAAAGCTTCACATCCACTTTGTATCAATCTGTTTGCCTTAAGCACTGAAATAAATCCTGCTCTAGTCGGTTTTCTGTTTCCCCGAAACATCAGTTCTGCTTGTTCTCCTTGCAATCTGAATGTTATGGTTTTGCTAAAACAATCCATGGTGGCATGATATGCTTCTAACCAATCCATGCCTAAGATGATGTGAAAATCATGCATGTCTAGCACAATAAGGTTGGCTGGTAGATTAACATCTCCTAACAAAACTGGACAATTAGGGTAATAGGTTCTACACTCAACCTGCTTACCTAATGGTGTTGTAACAATCAAAATGTAATCCAGTTGACTATGTGGTGCATCAATCATCTTAACAAAAATAGGAGATATAAAAGAGTGTGTTGATCCAGAATCAAATAAAATCTGTGCTTCTACTCCACAAACAAGAAGTTTACCTTCTACCACGTCTCCTGCAGCTTCAGCATCTGCACGATTGAGATTAAATAAACGTCCTTGCTGATGTGGTCTGTTATGTGCCTGATTCTGCCTACCCTGGCCATTCCTATTATGCTGAGTAGGACGAAGATTCTGATTCTGCACTGGTGGTCTTGCTTGCTGCTGTTGCTGAGGTGGCCTAGCTTGATTCTGAATTGGTGCCTGGTTCTGAGGAGCTGCTTGCCTCTGCTGCTGGTTCCTATTGGGTTGATTCTGAAGTTGTGGGCAATCCTTGATTGCATGGTTCATTGCCCCACATTTGAAGCAAGCACCTGTGGCTTTGCGACATTCATGAGTTTCATGGTTCTTGCCACAGTGAGCACAACCTTGCCTCACTTGATTCTGCTCTTGCTTTGGTTTCTTGTTGTGGTGTTGTTGCCTCTGATTCTGTTGCTGATAGTGTTGTTTCCTGTCTTGTAAGATCATATTGTTTATGTCCACAGATTTGTATGCCCGCTTGACAGCTTCATCATAGGTAGCCGGTGGAACTACCCCAATAGTATCCCTCATGATGATGGGATTCAAACCCTCCAAGAATTTGTTGATCTTTTTCTGCTCTGAGTCAATAAGCTCGGTAGCATATCTAGATAGTCTCTCAAATTTGGTGACATATTCTAACACGGTCATGTTACCCTGCTTGAGCTGCTGGAAACTCAATAGCCTTCTGTCTCTTGATATGAGAAGGAATATACTTGTCTTTGAATTGAGTCTTGAAGGCTGCCCATGCTTCTTCATTGGCCATTGTCATATATGGGTCCTTGACTGTTTGCCACCACTGATCTGCAAGCCCATAAAACAAAGAAGCTGTGAGGTTGACTTTCTGCCTCCCTGTGCAAGTAAAGACGTCAAAGATCTTCTCGGTGTTTGCCAACCAATCATCTGCTACTAATGGGTTCTCGTTTCCTGAAAACTCCTTTGGTGCCCTCTTCCTGAACCTCTCAAATAACAGATTAGGGTCATGCTCCCTATTGTTGATGACAATATTTGGGGCTACAGGTTGAGCTTCGTGCCTATTCTGGAGAACATCCAAAAGCTGCCTCTGAACTTGAGCCATTTCTTCATCCTTCTTGGCCATCTGCTCTTGGAATCTAACTTGTGTTTCGTTGGCTTGCCTCTGTTGTTCTAACATTGCTTGCATAAGTTCCTGAAATTGATTGGATGTGGGTGTAGCAATCGGATCAGTCTCATTCTGATTACTAGCCGAGGCATTGTTGGGAGGAGCTTTTCTAGGAGGCATTGCTGTAAAACAAAGAGTTAGCACATAATAAATATGGTCAAATGGTTTCCTAGACGTCACACTAACCGAATCTAACGAACTCACGAACCCTCGCCACGATCCTAAGATCTTTCTAGTTTTGTTTTAAGTGCCTGAAACAAGTCCCGCTCTTATACCAGTCCTGTCGCGACCTCGGATCAAGACCCGGATCCCGCGACGATGATTGTTGAGATAGGATAATTAATTTCCCACAGGTTTCCGCGGTGATGATTCCAAGGACACGGAAATTTAGTTCACACGATCAAATAGGCGGAAGCGTGTAGCAAATCACATCGTAACAATATATGAACATAAACATCTTCAAGACCAGAATATCAGAAAAGGAATTATAACAAGATATTCCCATCGTAGTTCAAGTTACAAGATTAATCAAGGTGTGTTAATTTGTTACATCCCAAAATAAGTGGCCAACAAAGGCCAATACAATACCCAAAAGTATACAAAACCCAAAACGTGATAACAAGTTCCAAGATTAATCAAGGTGTGTTAATTTGTTACATCCCAAAATAAGAGGCCAACAAAGGCCAATACAATACCCAAAAGTATACAAAACTCAAAACGTGATAAATCAAACTCATAACCCGTCTCGACGTCTAGATGACGTCGTCAGGCTGCCACTCGCGAGCTGGGGTGGGCTTAACAGCCTCCTTTGGGCACTCCTCCTCAAAGGCAAAACCGCCTGCACCTGGGCACCAAAATAACGAGCATCAAACGATAATTCATTTTTAGGTGTATGATTTGTTAGCAGATTAAAACAGAACACAAGAAGCCTCCTAGTTTGCTTCACTCATTGGAGATTCCACAGTGGAAATAGGAGAATATCACCATGGATTTTGTGTCGAGATTACCGAACACCAGGAAGGGCAATGATGCTATTTGGGTGATTGTGGATAGATTGATTAAGTCAGCACATTTCCTGCCATTTAAGACTAGTCAGTTTATGGATAAGATGACTAAGATGTAAAGGGACAATATAGTCAAGTTGCACGGAGTGCCTAAGTTTATAGTATCCAATCGAGACACTAAGTTTGTCTCTCAGTTTTGGTCTACTTTTCAGTCATTTATGGGTACTCAGTTGAAGTTCAGTACAGCTTACCACCCTCAGACAATTGGACAGTCAGAGCGTACCATTCAGACTTTGGAAGATCTCCTCAGAGCATGTGTTTTGGATTTCAAGGAGAGTTGGGATGAAAGCTTGCCTCTATTTGAGTTTGCCTACAATAATAGCTATCATTCAAGTATTGGTATGGCACCATTTAAGGCATTGTACGGACGGAGATACAAGACTCCAACATGTTGGGAAGAAGTAGGAGTTCGGAGTTTTCATGGCCAATCTGAGATTGCTGATCCCAATGAGAAAGTTCAGATTGTGCAGATGAGAATGAAGGAGTCATGTGATCGTCAGAAGAGTTATGCAGATAAGAGGCTGAGACCTTTAGAATTCCAAGTGGGGGGTATGGTGTTTTTAAAAGTATCTCCGATGAGAGGTATTGTCAGATTCGGGCAGAAAGGGAAGCTTACCAAGCTAGAGTTTTATGGGACTGTTCGAGATCAAGAGCAAGATTGGAGACATGGCCTATCGTTTGGTGCTACCACCAGAGCTAGCCAGTGTGCACGACGTTTTTCATGTCTCAATGCTTTGGAAGTATATTCCAGATCCTACTCACATGTTGCAGCACGAGCCGTTTTAGCTTCAGGCAGGTACAACCTATGTGGAGCGGCCAACGTAGATCATCGACACCAAGGAGATAGTGCTCCATACCAAGACCATCTAGTGGATCAAAGTACAATGGGAACATCACAGTGCATAGGAAGCTACATGGGAGTTGAAAGACCAGATTCGGAATGCGTGCCCTTATCTTTTTCTGGATGAGGTATGTTTAGGCATTTGGGGGACCAAATGTTTTTTTTAGTTGTGAGAGTTATAAGGTCCCCGACCTTACTGGGTCAGTTCGGCCCAATAGTAGGCCCATTGACCCGTTTATTTTGTAATTGTTATAATTAATTGTATTTTTGGCAGGGTTTAGACCTTGAGCGAGTTTCTTTTAGAGTTAGAATAGTGTCTGCGAAGTTTCGTGCATTTTCGAGTTCGTTTGACTCTAGCAGGGGGTATTTTGCAATTTAGGGAAAATTGAGTGCTTTTCCGAAAATTCCAATCGCCATAATTTTTAAGTTCGTTGGGAAGGTCTCATCGTGCTAATCATTTTTTTTTCCTAGCTCATCACAATCCGACGATTAGAAACCCTTCAAGTGGGTCATTCCTTCACCGGACCCACTTACGGGCAATTCAGTCTTATTCTCCCTCTCTTCTTCTTAAACAGAGATTAACCCTAATCTCTTATTTTAATCTCTACAACGAACGAGAACTCCCGCAGCCCCTTTCTTCTTCTTCATTTTCCTCAAGGTTCCAGAACTCTACTCTAGAGAGATCATGTCCACGATTCGGATAGCTTATCTTCATCGTCTCGATTTCCTATTTCCATTTTTACTAGTTGGTAAGCCTTTTCCTACCATTAGTTTTTCAATCATCTTTTATTTCGTTTAGATTAGGTCGGATCTTGATCGGGCTTGCTGTCAGAAAACCTACAGCTAACTAGGATGTGCCCAGTGCCGATAAATCTTGCACTCAGTCCGATCAATTGGATAGGGTGCTAACTGGATGGTGTTCAATGCCGATCGACCGAACCTTCTGTCCAATCGATCGGAGGGTAATTTTCTGACAGCACTTGGCAACTTCGGACACTTGTAACTTTTAATTCGCCCGTTGGATTTCTACATCTAATATATCGTTGGAAAGCCCTTAAGATGTAGAATCCAATGGTTTTGGTTTCATCACGATCGGAGGTTGGGAAATTAATAATCCAGCTCATGTTTTATTGGAAATGAGACCGGTAACTTAGGTTTGGGCCTTAGATGTTGGAAACCATGAACCTACTCTCACCTGACCATTAATGGAATTAAAATCGTAGCACGTGGCTTGGTGTACTTCGATGGGTTGTCTAGGTATTCATGTATTACGCATGGTATAACTGAATGCGTATGGGATTTTCTCAATAGATGCTTAACATGATTGTACACCAAGGAATTCCCTAGAAGCATCGTTGATCTAATTTCCATACGTACTCCAATAGAACATGTGGGTACAAGGATGACACCACTTGCTTAGGTTTGGATTGTAATTCCTCCTTGACTTGTGAACTATATCCGTTGATAACATTTCCTTGTACACTCTCTTGGCATAAAATACTTAACTAATTATAAACGTTTCCTTGTACACTCTTTTGGCATAAAACACTTAACTAATTATGAAACATAATCCTTGTAGAACTAAGACATGGACCTGACTTAGAGTGTATCTTAGGAGTCGTGTGTCATGTATTGATAAACATGATTGGCTAGTATGGAAGGGATTATCATATGGTTAACTTGTCTTGTATCGTCTCGAATGAGAAAATCCATATGATCATGTCTTGTGCATTGAACTAGCCAGACTTGCTTGTCTTAGTTTTCCTCGTGTCAACACCACTCAATTATTATTTGCATGTCATGGCTATCTGCAATTTGGGGCTTTTATTTGATGGGCCGGCTACTCGGACATCGAGATGGGCAGTCGGCGTAGGACGGCATCCATGGCGTTGAATAGTTGGGAGCGGGCTGGGACCGTGCTGCTATTCTCGGGACTGGAGCTAGGATCCCACTAGAGCCGGACTCTGGTATCAGTAGTCTGGTCTAGATTGTTACTGATACCCTGGGAGGTGGCTAGGACATGCTCGGAGTCTCCCTCTTGATTCTTGCATGGCATTGTTTGGATAGTGGTTATTGTTAGATGATGTTAGGATTTTCGTTATTGCCTCTTACGATTATTATTCATGCTTTATGCCTAGCTTCGCTTTCCTTGTATTCACATGATATTATACTTGTCGTTATTCTTCACTTGATGCATGCGATGCCATTTATACTTTGCTTATCTATTGCTCAACATGTTGTTGACTTTGTTCCTTGATGTATAGACACCCTAGGTGACTACTACTATGAGGAGCAGGCCGGTGAGGAGATCCCAGCGGATCTCCAACCAGCTGAGGAGGAACGAAAGTGGCGTGCCGATGACATAGAGTAGCGTCATTATATCTGGCACTAGAAAGCCTCATTTGGATTTCATTTAGATTATGTTTATTCTTTTGTTATTTCATCATTGGACCTTTATTTCCTTGACTTGATGTTCTTTAATGGCCTTAGATATTGGGATGACCATCGTTAATAATTTAACATCTTGTTTAGTTTTATTTATTCCTTTGCAACTTAAATCATTAATGAGATTTATTATTCCTTTGTTTGATATTGTGTAAGACCCCGACCCGAGTGACCTCGATTAGTACTAATTAAGTCGCGTGTTAATCTTGAACTTGTTTAGTGGATTTTGGTTTAGTTGGTTTAGAATAGCTTTGTCATAGCTTTGGGAATTTTGAGTGCCTTTGGAATTAGTGGGGCCCTTTGGGGGTTCCTTTTTATGACTTACGTGTACTTGGGGGTTTACTTGAAATTCTTTTGATTTGGTGTTTTATCCCGATTTACTTATTTTGTTAATCCCTTCAACTTTCATGGTGATCCCGTTCCCGTCCCGAATCCCGAAACTCGACTTTTCTAGCTTCTTGGGTAGAACAATCTTTTTACACTAAATCTGTACACAATACTTGATATTCCCGAAACCCGCAAAACATATACTTTTTGGAAAGTAAAAATTTCGACGATCATTTCTTCCTTTTTCGTCGTTTTCATCCGAGGTCTCGAGAACTACTATTTCAGCCCAACAAGATTGCTAGTTAGTGGAGCCCACTTGTGTTGCTTATAGAAGAGAGCTCTTCCCCTCCATTTTTCCCTTTTCCAGCAACTTTCTCTTGTCTAGGGTTTTCTTGCCTCCTTTCTTCTTCTTTTTGCATTTCCATCATTAAGACACTACCAAGCTTACACCAACATAAAAAAGGACTTCATCATCTTCTTCACCACCTCAGGGGCTTTCCATTGGTACCATTTTTGAAGAAATCTCTTCTCTCTAAGATCCTCATTTAGTTTGCCTTGCTTATTTAGAGTACCTATTGGTAAGCTATCTCCCTAATCTTCTAGATTTGTGTTCTCATAGTCCTTGAGAAGCTCCATTCTCATTATTGTGAGCTCTCTCTTCTTATTGCTTGGTTTGACCCATTTTAGGGTTTGTTTTGGGGGTTTTTGTAGAGATTGTGATCTTGGCTTGCAAGTGTGGTTAGGAGCTTGTTTTCCATTGATTATAGACCCAAGGCAAGTGGATGATTTGATATTTTTAGCTTTGAATGAGTTTTAGGAAATGCATTGATGATTTCACCATGTGTCTTTTGATATTAATGGCTTGTTTAGATTTGAAATAAATGCACATTAGTGAATCTTGTTAGCTTGTTTTGTCCATGATTTAGATTGCTAATCAGGTTTAAAGAATGAAGAAAAAGGAATGACCCATTTCACTGCAGAAAAGAGAACCTGAGTTCTGTTGACACCAAAAATATCACTATGTCCCTTCAACACCAAAAGCTACATGAAGCCACATCCTGCCATAAATAGGAAGGCGCCACTTCAAGCATCAGATCTTGTCAGAGTCAAACAAAAATTGCAAGGTCTTTCAAAGCAGCCAAAAGAGGGGTACACATGAAGTTTTGGGCCGTTTCAACATCATTTGGCCTAACTTCACTCCTCCAACAGCCAGACAGGAGCTCCCGGCAACGACAGTGACGAAGACTTCAAAACTTCGATCAGAGCCTACGGATGGTCTCAAAATACCTCCAAAAGGCTCCATGCCAAATTTCAGGTCATTCCGACAACGTTTGACCCGACCTCGACGCTCCGAAGCAAAATCAGGCCTGCCGGCGGCGGTGCACCCGGAATCATGGCATCCAAATTGGAGCTAATGGATCATCTCAAAATGACTCCAATAGGTCCCCCGTCAAGTTTTAGGTCAAACGGACATCGTTTGGCCTAGTTTCAAAGCTCGGCATTTTCCTCATGGCGAAATCAAGGCGAGCATTTGCGGGACCCCAAACGGCTTCAAAACTCAAACCAAAGCCTATGGTTGGTCCTATCTACTGCTAAAAAGACCCCCCGTCAAATTTTAGGTCAAACGGACATCGTTTGGCCTAGTTTCAAAGCTCGGCATTTTCCTCATGGCGAAATCAAGGCGAGCATTTGCGGGACCCAAAAAGGCTTCAAAACTCAAACCAAAGCCCATGGTTAGTCTTATTTACTGCTCAAGAAGCTCCACGTCGAATTTCAGGTCATTCCGACATCGTTTGGCCTAGTTTCAACGCATGACAAAAATCGGCAAATACCGCACAACAAAGTCTTCGGCTTTCCAGAAAAATAGGAGACTTTGTGCTCTGATTTGCGTGGCTTCTCATCGGGTTTTCTTCAGGAGAATCAAGCCAATAAATGAGGGAAAATGTCAGGAAAAATACAGAAGCAAAAAAGGTCGAAAAACGGCGGAGAAAAGGCGACCGGACGACGACCAACAAATGGGCCCAAGGCCCATGGTCGGCGGCGACCATGGAGTTCCGGCGACCCAAAAGTCGCCGGAAGACCCCTTTTTCAGGTCCTTTTCGCGTTTCGAGTTGATTGGCCCCTGTGATTTTTCCAAAATCTGATTTTTCGTGCATGAAATCCGTCGATCTTCGTCAACATCACGGATTCGTCGCCGAAATCATTGGATGATCATTAGATGCCTCG
Source organism: Camphora micrantha (assembly GCA_003546025.1). Lineage (NCBI taxonomy): Eukaryota > Viridiplantae > Streptophyta > Magnoliopsida > Laurales > Lauraceae > Camphora > Camphora micrantha. Next base: position 1,790 of record QPKB01000030.1, on the reverse strand, counting down.
AAATCGCCACCCGGCCGACAAAGAAAGCACACTTTCTGCCCGCCCGATCGTGAAATCGACAGGACAGATGTTGCCGGCACGTTGACATTAATCAATGTCTGAAATTGCATCGCCATCCGACATCAAACAACATGTGGATCCACCGGCGATCATCGCAAGAAGAATTCCAAAAGACGCAGCGCGGCCCGCGACTCTTCAAGCGACTTGGCGACCAATTAATGAGGTTAAATGACCCATTTTATGACAAGTTAATGCGGTCATTAACTCATTATTTTGGACGACCCAATCAAAAGCAAGCAAATGGGAGTTACAAGTCAAATGATTTATGGCATTAAAGCCATGAAACTCCTCCCATGATGGAGATTAAAGGCAATTAAAAGCTCATTATTCTCCATCAGCCAATCAGATTCAAGGAAAAAGGAGTTACAAAACAAATAATTTAAAACTTGTAACTCCTCCCATTATGAGCATTAATGCATTCAATGCTCATAAACCCTCCTAAATGGCTACCAAAGGCCTATAAATAGGAGGGCATCCCAAAGGGAAAAACCCGCCGGGGAAAAAATCTAGAGAAATCGCCAGAGAAATTCACTCGAAGTCCAGAGAATTGCCCGGAAAATCCAGAACTCCTGCAACTCTGCTGCAAGACCACCAAAAGGTGATTGAAGCACCCTTGGGGGGCCACCCCCCAAGGACCTCCCTTCTTCTACCAACATGGCTAAAACGTGGCTTTTCAGCCCGTTTACTTAGCTTTTTATCGGATATAAGACCTTCTCTTGGTCTTTGTCCTTTAAAAATCTGAGGTTAAAAAGCCAAACCAAGAATCCAAGAATCATGTTCTCATCTGCATGGACGACGGCGGAGCCCATACATGGCTCGCGACCGTCGATCTGAACGTGTCCCCCCAATCGAATGAGAAGTTAGATCCCTTTTCTTGCTTTTCCTTTTGTACTTTGTATTTTTTTTAAGAGACAAAAAATCACAATTCTTGTCTTTCATAATGGATAAGATTTGTAAATCGCCTTTTACGGCAAAATCGCTTTTTACGGCAAACAAATGAAATCGCCTTTCACGGCATATAAAAAAAAAAACCTTTGTCTCTTTTCTTAAAATATGTGTGTAATGGGAAACTAGAAAAAGTTCTATTTCCCCTTTCTACTTGTGAAGGTGGATCTTCGGATCACCATTCCAAGATTCCAAGTAGAAAAGTGAAATTGGCATACCCGTATAAAATGTTGATACCCTTTACTTTTTTTTCTCCTCCCCTCGCCGTACCCCGAAAGACCCCGGTCCTCGGATTACTGTGCTCGCAGAAATGTTGAGCACGTGTTTGGGTTGGAACGTCATTTGCTCTCTTTGATGAATCTGATCCTGACTTTTAAAAAAAAAAACTTCCGTCATTGTTGGGTCCAGATTCGAGAAATTCTGGTTATTTCCCTTTCGGACTCTGTGCTCGCAGAAATGTTGAGCACGTGTTCGGATCGGAGTGCCATTTGCTCTCTTTTATGAACCCAACCTTGACCTTTCAAAAATCCCATCTCGTGTCCATTTCAAGGATGCGATTTACAACATCTGTGCCTAGCGGTGCTAGTACGCCCTCTTGGGTCTACTGTATTCGCGACCGACACATTTGTACTCCCAACCTTATATCATTTTACCTCGAGTGAGCCTCGCTCCTCGGTAATCTGAATTAAGGTTCACAATTGCTTCTAGCAGTCACTGGAACGCTCACTCTGAGCCTTTCATACTTGCGTTTAGAACAATTGTATACTCTATGGCTTTTTGCCTTC
>QPKB01000029.1:140369-153956 GCA_003546025.1 Camphora micrantha | reverse complement strand
AACAAGCCTCCTTACAATCTCTGCCCAATGTTCTGTAATAAAGAATAGTAATCAGCTTTAAACGGAGTGTTCTCAAGGGAGACAATTGTGGGAGTCATTCTCTCCTCTTCAACGCTTCCAAAGCCACGGTCACCCCATCTCATTTTGCATCCCGCAGACCTTTCACTGGGGTTTATATAATTAAAACCAGGGACACATGTGCAATTTATTGGTTCACCCACCATACAATAGCTGTTGATTCCACAGCTACCGAAGACTGAACATTCGTCACGTAGGGATTCCCATTTGAACTCCGCTGTAGAGTTGTTCTTCTTCCGCATACTATGTGAATACAACCGAAAAATCCCATCTGGGTCGAGAGTAGCACGATAAATTACCATAGTGTCCTTGGAAGAAGGCCATCCATCCGTTAAATTCAACGAAACTGTGTGATTCTCCCTGGCCACGTACAATTGGCCGTTGTCATGTAGATTGAACTTGAAGAAGTCTTCGTTTTTATATAAATCTTGGGCCGTCCAGTAGGAACTAGAATCATCATCTATAGTCCAAGCAGGGGTCGGTGAAAGGCCGCCACGATTCAAGGTGAGTCTGAACCTTCCAATTGTGTGGTTGGTTCTCGACACACTTGAAAACAATAAATCTTGCCCTGAACGTTGCTCTGGTTTCAAAATAAGAGACTGGCCTGCTAAAATGGTGTCTGTAGGATAAGAGAAGCTTTGCCAGATGATTTTTAAATCAGAACTGTAGAGAACAAAATTGCCATTGTCGAGCATGGAAGCAGAGTAAATGGGCGCCTCCAGTCTTTCAACAGTCGATTTGGTTTGGCCGCCTTCGGCTGTTGACACGAGTTTGTCATCCTTCGTAAGAACCAAAGGGGCAGTGCAAGAAACAATTGGGTCGTAGGTGTGTGCAGTCCAGACCACTGTCTTGTCTGGAGATCCGTCTAATAACCAGATCCCAACAGCAAAACCCTGGCCTTCTTGGTAGAACCCAAAGGCGAAATGCCCCAGAAGGGGAAAGCCAAAAGGTGGTGTTCCCTGTTGGGTATATAGATTCGCCCAAGCTTATGTTTCGGGAAAGTGTTGGTTGTGCAAGCATAAAGAGGAATCTATATTACTAAGGGAATGTAGTCTCCCTTAGTATGCTGACACCTGTCCACCAACATGAATGACACATGTCATCTCCACTGTCCTCCCAACAAACTTCCCATAACTTCCTTAAAATAAATCTTCCTCCTACAAATAATTTCCTACTTTCACAGGAAATGCTAACCCACCCATCTCCCTGATGGGTCATTGGGTGGCCCACCTGGGTCCCAGTATTAACTCAAGAAAATCAAGGTAGATCGTGCATAGCACGGGGTGTTGCTAGTACGACCCATATGGTAGGTGCCATCTCATCTCGTGTGTGTACAGATAGAGTTGAGCACTGATTTATAATAGTAGCATTGGCTACGGATGAGTCGTAGTACCGTGGAAAGTTGAATGCAAGCACGAGGAAAATTAATGGATCTTATATCACAGTATATTATAAACATCCTCCTCCTATATTGGATATCCCAATTTCTTAGTAAAAAAAAAGATGCGATCCCACTTAATGATTGAATATAAGACTAATATTATTGATTACATGTTCAATCTTATAGTTGAACAAACTCTTACTAGATGAAAACTCGAGAAAACTCACTGATTTTCAATTGTTGGGCGGTTGTAGAGTTCCAATACCTTTATATTCCATAAGTGTTAGAAATTCATAGATATGATGTGATGACTTATTCCCTTACATTTATAAATATTGTGTTTCTTGTAGATTTCCTATACCTTTATATTCCGTAAGTGTTAGAAATTCATAAATATGATGTGATGACTTATCCCCTTATATTTACAAATATCGTGTTTCTTTAGAAGAATCTTACATTTACAAATATCGTGTTTCTTGTAGAGTACTTCCAATGCCTTTGTATTCCATAAGTGATAGAACTTCATAGATATGATGTGATGACTTATCCCCATATATTTACAAATATCGTGTTTCTTTAGAAGAATCTTAAAATTTCAACCACCTATCGAATGAACTTTGGAATTCCTTCAATTACAACCTTTTTTCTCTTTGCTGAGCTTTTGTATGCTCAAGTACAAAGGAGGATTCAAGAATTTAACATGTTGGACTTTACATTAAAAAAAAAAAAAGAAAGAAGAATATATATGTTGGAGAATTCAAAAATTCTTCTGACAAATGTGTCAAGAGAGGGTAATGCTGTGGTGAATGTGGGAGTTCGCCAAGTCAAACGAAAAACTCTTATATTTCACTAGTTTGGGACAAATTTTGTTCTAATAGGAGTTGTCCAAACACCTTCCATGCATTTTTTATATCATTAATCAAACAACCAATTTTAAGGTTGGACCAAATCTCATCTCCTACAAGATAAGTATGTTCAATAGTTTTGATTGATTTTATAGGAAAAGGAATGGTTGCTGTATATATTGGTAGTCAAAGATGTCGCGCTTTCAAGACCCCGATCATTTAAGTGTAAGTAGGTCGCATGTTAAGATGTTTTATTCTATGAAATTGCATGGGACATGCAACACATCAGTCCCCCCATTAGGATGGCCCGGAGCATTATATGGGTAAATTACTTCTTTAAATTGTTGTTATGTTGATTTTAAAGAATTTAGAGTATTATTTCTTAAACATTTCTTTTAAATTGTTGCATGATAGATTATCATATATCCAAGTGGGCCACTCCATGACACTTACAATATAACTATGATATATTAAAAAAAATTACACTTTATCGGAGGATTGACACATTAAGGTCCCTGAATCAATGGGCATGTATAAATACTCCACTTTTTGATAGACCCAATATGATTGGAACCAATTTACCCTTCCTGAAACCTGTACTTCTATATGTGGATCTACAGATATAACAAGTAAATCTCTTTAATATTCCCATAAGTTTGATGTAGGAAACTCACTCGATCCCTGATTCTGTACCAAATTCAAGCTCTTCATCAACTCTATCCATTTAGACCACATGCATTACCTCTCTAATATCCCTAAGGAAAGATTTATTTTAAGTACAACTCTTTATCTCACATGCAACATTATAAATTCCTTGGAAGCATGGAGATTCTCAGAATTCTTATTTTACGAGATTTAGCCTACTTGAACGCCAAGTGGTGATGGGAGAGGCTTGGCTGAGTGAGTACTTTTCCTTAAAAAAGGATCTAAAAAAAAAGTTCATAACCCGTTACTTTCACAACCAAGTTTCAAATTCCCTTTTAAGGAAGTCAAAGTCCTTAGTGGAGCCAATCTATTTAAAATCTAAATTGCTCAAAATGAATACGCTAATGTAAAAAATATCCAATATTTTTATTATAATTATAATTGGCTCCACTATAAAACTAAATAAATGAGCAACGTTATTAATTATATGCTTAATCATACGATAAAACCAACTTCAGTTTAAGAGAAAATTGAGGATTTCCACTAAATTTGACGGTATTTATTTTAAATGACTAAGATTTCAACAGGTGAGTCCCTTGTTAGAGTCCTAAAATCTTACTCTTCAATGTGTTTATTTACATGAGAGGAGTAAGGAGTAGGGGTAAATTCATAAATAAAGTTAAAAAGATGGAGTTAAAAAAATAAAGCACAAGAAAAATTCTACTTCTTCAAATGGGCTACATCGTATCAGTATTTTATTCTTCTTCCACCTAAGCAATAAAAAGTAAATAATATCAATCAATTTTTAACTCTACTTGGTGTGACCATTTTTTTTAAATTTGGAGGTTTTACTTTACTCCATTCCACTAGTGAAGTTTCCAAACATCCCAAGTGTCTAGTGGTACAGCCAATATGCCACTGTTAGCCAATTTTTTACTCTTCTTCCACTCTATTTCCTGAGCCCTACACAATAACAAACAGCAGTTTGGAAAAGAAGGAGAAGAGAGAAATTTTACAAGCAGCCACTTTTTAGTCTTCTAAGAAAATCTGAAATGTACCGCTAAAAAGACAGCTTTTTTTTTTTTTTTTTTTTAAACTATCACCATAAGCCATGGATATCCCCATTGGTGACTAAAGTCCAAGTATTTTCGTACATGATATCCATCCTGGTTGTACGCTGGACAGTTAATAAGGTTTTAATTTCCGCGATATCGCAAAAAACCTTTATGCAATATCAAAAATACTTTATAAGATATTGCACAAAAACGCATAAAGTGATTTTTTTATGAAGTCAATGGGTGTCTTTCTATTTGTATTTACATCCCATTTTGCAGCGTTCGTTCACCGTTTTTCACCTTCACATTCCATCTTGCTCCTCCGGTTAATTATGTTTCTTTTTGTTAACCTTTTTGTTAGTTTTATATATATATATATATATATATATTTTGTGCGTCTTAGCCAAGGCGGCTGGGACACAAGGTAGCGCCCACACATGTGGGAACTAGCCCAAAAATGTTGGAAGAGTGGCACCCAAGGATTGATCCCTAGGCAACCAAGTGACAACGATGATTACCAAGCAACTGAGCAACCCCCATATTATTATTCCATTTTAATTTTAAGGTGTGATTTATGGTATATATTTCTTTTCTGAAATATAGAAAATTAGTACCCATGAGATGTAGATCAAATGTTGTAAGAATATCTAGGTGTAGAATTGGTTAGGATAATGCATTATTTTTTGGTTTTTAATGTTATGGAAATATGTAGTTTTATGTTGTTATAAATGTCAATGGTTATATTTTAAAAGCTCTAATTTTGCATGTACGTATAGAGTAGGATTTTTCTTCTATATTTCTCAACCTTCATTTTTCTTAATTTCAATGGACCAAAAATCATGATCCGAAGCAATCATCCTATTTATTGAAGAGGCCTGCAAGAGGAGAGGGAAGCGAAAACGATGGGGAAGAGGACTTACAGACGGTGAAAATGGGAGAAAATTGTGCTACAGGGGATAAAAAAAAAAAAGAAAGGTTTACATTTTGCAATACTGCATAAATTAAATTTTCTTGAGAACTAGCATAAAGTACACTTTTTGCAATTTCGCATAAACTAATTTTTTTTTGTGAAATCTCAAAGAATTTTACCATTTTTGAAGAACGATGAATACGGAGAAATGTAGGTGGGCTTTGGTCACCAAATTGGATTATCCACAGCTAATGGTGATTGTACAACCAAAACCCCACCAAACCCCACAACCCACCCCACCCACCCCCCAACAACAAAAAAAAAAAAAAAAAAAAAAAAAAAAAAAATTACTTGCTTTCGCCATAGCTCCACTAGACCCACCAAATTCAGAGTACCCAAACAACGACAGTCATGGAGAGTAATTTTGTGGTGAGGGAGATCCATAGTGTTTGCCCTCTTGACACGTTGGGCTCTCAATAGACCCATGTGGAAGATGTTGCATGTAGAATAGTTGAGTCAACCAATGGTACTCATGCACATTCAATCGGTGAGGGAGATCCATGTTGTTTGCCCTCTTGACACGTTGGGCTCTCAATAGACCCATGTAGAAGACGTTCCATGTTGAATAGTTGAGTCCACCAATGGTACTCATGCACATTCAATCGGCAAAAATTCTACACACCCCGGGGAAAACCCCGGGATGCACCCCGACTCCCATGGGGAGCCGTTGGATCCCAGGCTCCCCTGGGATCCAACGGCTCCCCATGGGAGTCGGGGTGCATCCCGGGGTTTCCCCCGGGGTGTGTAGCACTTCTGTTCAATCGGTGAGGGAGATCCATAATATTTGCCCTCTTGACACGCTGGGCTCTCAATAGACCCATGTAGAAGACGTCCCATGTTGAATAGTTGAGTCAACCAATGGAACCTCATGCACATTCAATCGGTAAGGGGGATCCATAGTCTTTGCCCTCTTAACACGTTGGGCTCTCAATAGACCCATGTAGAAGACGTCCCATGTTGAATAGTTGAGTCAACCAATGGAACCTCATGCACATTCAATCGGTGAGGGGGATCCATAGCAGGGGCGGAACCAGGAATTTTATTTAGGGGGGGCCAAAGAAAAAAAAGACTTTAAACAAAATAACTCTTTTTTTATCTACATAGAAGAATTTGCTTCAATCAAACCTGTTCTCCCATGATTAATCATAAGGAAAATACTTTTTTTTTTTATATTTATCCATGGTAGATAAATTCTGATTGGATTAAAATTTTATGTAATAAGGGAAAAGTTTAAGGCATCTCAAAATAGGACAAATCCTCGAAAATTTTCATTTAAATAGGATTTTGGCCCACTTTCATATTGATCACTTGCAAACAATTGTGAACAATAAATCATGACAAATTTGTTTATTTTATTGATCAATTTGATGGCAGGCCATCTTTTATTAGAATGAATTCTTGCGAGGGCTTAAGAGGGGGCCATTTATTTTAAACATTTTATCTTCATAAATATACCCCAATAAGGAACCTCACAAATTCTTCTTGAGTCAACTTTATAAATTTTTCATACTTATAGTTTATATTTATACTAAACATAATGTAATAAATTAACTAATAACCCTTAGCCCTTTTTTAAAAGACCCTGGTTGCTTCAAGACTGGATAGCTGAGAAGTGAGACAAAAGTCACTTCCTATTCATGCAAAATCTCAAAAGTGACATTAGGGTTTTTTTGGTACAACCAACTTAGTATCGTCATCATATATAAATTTGTGATCCAGACCCATATTTGAAATCAAAACCATTCAAAAAACACGTTCCCACCAATTTTTATCAATTTAAAAGATTTTCCTCCATTTGGATTTATTATGACAAAAAATCATAATAAAATGGCACATGAAACTAATTATTTTTTAATCTGCATTGTATACAACTACGATTGGATTAGAAATTCATTTTATAAAAGAATACAAAAGCCAAGTAATTTTGAGTGGTTTGGATTTCATGTATGAGCATCAATGAGTGAGAATCACAATGATGCATCGTTTCCTACTATATGTACCAATTGTAATCTACTAAAGCAAAAAACATTTCAGAGATGGGTTCTGTTATTCTCAAACATACCTTGAACTTTCAGTAAAACCTTAAAAATTTGTAACGATAAGGGAGGACTCTCGATCTAGATCCCAATACTTCAAGCAAACGCAAATGTAAGATGGGAAGAAATCTATTCTTTGATCCTTTCATACTTATTTCTTTCTTTCTTCCTTCCTTAATTCCTTCTTTCCTTAGTTCCTTCTTTCCTTCATTCCCTTGCATTTCCTTAATGCCTTTCCTTTATTCCATTTTTATTTCTTTTTTTGCCAAAATCAGCTAAAATTGTGTTAGCATAATTCTAGGACCGGTGATTAGAATTGCTAATTGCTAACAAAAGGGTGCAATCCATTAATTGATGGGCATATGATAGGAGGGGCCACAGGATCTCTCCAAATGGAGATTTTCATATCTTAGGGGGGGCCATGGCCCCTGCCAGCCCCCTCCCTAATTCCGCCCCTGATCCATAGTGTTTGCCCTCTTCACACGTTGGGCTCTCAATAAACCCATGCAGAAGACGTTCCATGTTGAATAGTTGAGTCAACCAATGGAACCTCATGCACATTCAATCGGTAAGGGGGATCCATAGTCTTTGCCCTCTTAACACGTTGGGCTCTCAATAGACCCATGTAGAAGACGTCCCATGTTGAATAGTTGAGTCAACCAATGGAACCTCATGCACATTCAATCGGTAAGGGGGATCCATAGTCTTTGCCCTCTTAACACGTTGGGCTCTCAATAGACCCATGTAAAAGATGTTCCATGTTTAATAGTTGAGTCAACCAATGGTACTCATGCACATTCAATCGGTGAGGGAGATCCATAGTGTTTGCCCTCTTGACACGTTGGGCTCTCAATAAACCCATGCAAAAGACGTTCCATGTTGATTAGTTGAGTCAACCAATGGTACTCATGCACATTCAATCGGTGAGGGAGATCCATAGCCTTTGCCCTCTAACACGTTGGGCTCTCAATAGACCCATGTAGAAGACGTTCCATGTTGAATAGTTGAGTCAACCAATGGTACTCATGCACATTCAATCCCCAATCCGAACCTTTTTTTCATGTCTCTTTCTTGGCGGACTAATCTCCCACGAAATTTCCTTTTTCACCTCCCTTCTTTTCCAAATTGCGTTTTTATTGTCTCGATACCTTAGAGACTAAAAATGGGTTTCTCAGAAATCTTACCTCTTCTTCTTCTTTCTTTTTCGAAATTTCCATTCTCTCTCTCTCTCTCTCTCTGAAAAATCAAAGTGACAAAAGTGGATGTTTTCGATGACTCAAGTCTTCATGCACATTCAATCCTCAATTCCATGTCCCTTTGTTGGGAGACTATTCTCCCACGAAACTGTCCTTTTCACCTCCCTTCCTTTCCAACAAATTTCTCATATTGTTCTTTCTATTTTCAAATTTTCATTTTCTCCCACTCCCTCTTTGTGAAAAACCAAAATGAGAAAAGTGAAAGTCTGTGATGTCTCATGTCTATTGAAATCTGACCACTCAATAGCAATCACCATCTCATTTTACTCTAAGATGACTTGGCCCCACCATGAAATTCAGCTTGTAAAAGAAACCTATAGTATTAAAAGATTGAAGTACTGATATATTATAAGAACCCACTTTCTTGAATATGTAAATGCAGTATAACTCAGTTTAATTCAAAGCGTTGAAATTATTATGAAGTTTAGATTATTAGAAACTGGAAATATATTGAACAATCGAATGCATAAAAAGTTAAAAGAAATGTCTTTTATAACTTTTTAATTGAAATGAAAAAAAGTAGGAATATTTTCTCCTATGATGGTATGTGGTTAGGCTCATTGTGCCAACTTAACTTCATATTCAAATTCGATTTTACTCGAACCAAAACTTGATTATATTTAAATGTAAATTTGATTTTTATTTTTGATCTCATAACTTGAATCAAAGTGGGTCCAAATATTAAATGTAAATCTAATATTTAATTTGAGTGTTTAAGATATTTGGAACCATTGTTCTATTAGATTTTCCATCTCGTTATGGGCTTACATAGATCGTTCTTTTTAAAAACAAGGATCTGGACCCTGGATTTGTGATGAGGATGTCGGACTAGCCCATTGATGGTTGTGATCATTTTGGGATAATGAGGGCTATGGTACACCTTAGACTATCATACTACCATGGGTAGTTAATTGTGTTGGTGTTGATGAGTTCATGAATTTGCACATTTACGCATCATTTTAAGATGAATTAGGAGTTTAATTAGGTGAATTATATCATTATTCATCTAATTCCATTATTTCATGTATTTTTACCTAGGAACCTATATTTTCATATTTTTCAAATATTTTCTGCATTAACTTAGAATGTTTTGCGATTTTTCTCCGAAGAGTCCCAGTTGGAGTAGAATTCTGTCCGGATGGGTCCCGTTTCAATATGGGTCTTCAGTATTTGATGTGTTGAATTGGAATATGCATAAAATGAGAATTGTAGGACTCTGTCACGGGACCCACTTTCAAACACACATAGTTATCTTGAGCCTTGCATTGCTGAATTGAAGCTTGAAAAGAAGTAAATTGAAAATTTTACCAAGTGGACCCCACACACAACTGCATATGAAAATCAATCAAGGGGGGTCCACTCATCATGTCAATTGAAGAGTCCTAACTACAGTAGAGGACTTCTCATAGGGCCCACTGTTTAAGTGGAAGAAATGTCCCACAGTAGTTGTAGATTAGAAATAATTAATGGATAAATTCAAAAAGTACAATTCTGATGAGCATAAATAAAGAAGAGTTAGAATCAGCCACAACTGATCTCCTTTCAAAAATGGAAGTTGTGGACAGATCGATAGAGTCCATTGCAAATCATATTTCAAAAGTTAATCCTGTTTTTCTCAGGACAACACATCTTAAATTGGTCATAACTTTCAATCTGACGGTCGAATCGGTGAAATTTACCCACCGTTGGAAAGTTTATTCAGAGTAGATATCCGTGAAGTCCAAGATTGTGAAATCGGAGCTCAACTGACAAAATTATGAGCCTGAAGATTTTCTTGTTTATTTTTATGCGGGATTGTAATTAAATCCACACCGTTGATAATCCATTGCTGCACATCCCTTGTGGGACCCCATCTGAAGAATAGCCAAGCCATCCAGAGGCATCCAGAAGCTTCCACCTCATTCAAATTAAAAATGTGGATAAGAGATATACCTTATCAAAGAAGATAAATTAAATTTGCAAAGAAGGTGTCTAGATTCAATGAATCTGTAAGATAACCGGGAGTGATAAAAGGAACCCATACGTGGGGAATTAAAGGGAGAAGGGGGGCATCCACGACCACCCTCCATTCCTCCACTATTCTCTCCTCTCTCTTTTCTTTCCCTGATTAATATATTTGAAGAATTATTTTTGGGTAATCTAAAGCCCTGTTCCAGAAATTATGATTTTTAAAAAAGAGATTTCTGAGCGACCATTGAAAAAGGAGATGCTATCAATGAAATTACCTATGGATTTCTTTTTAATATGGCTAAGTAGATCTTTGATTTAATATATATTATTTTTCTATTACTTTCTTGTCTCTTTTAAACGAATGCTTTATTAGAATAATATAGATCTTTCTCCGTGCCTTAGACGGCCTATGTTTTGAATTCTAAAGAAAATAGTTGGATGATTTATGCTTATTTTGATAGATTATGCTTAGGGCTGAGATCCTTTGAAAATTTATACTTAATTTGATGAGTCATGCTTATGATTTTTCATTCTTTTATGAGGTGAAGGAGGCCTTGAGTTGTAATCTTATTCTTTTTATTAAAATATGGTTTTTGCGAAAGACAAATCCTCCAGATCTGAAACATTGATTTGTTTATGATCTGAGTTATTTTGAGACAAAAAGTAGAATAATTGCATGGAATGATTAATTATCTTGCTTAGTGGATTCTAGAAGCTTTGATCTGTTTTATATATTTGATTAGTTTGTGTTTCTGACTTTTTCTAGTTTTTCTTCGTTCTCAATTATTTTTATTAATTTTTTATTTAAAAAAGGTTCAGATTTTTAATTTAAATTTAGCAGTGCTCCCTGTGGGATCAACCTATAATTGAAACTGTCTCTATAAGACAATTGTGCACTTGTAGTAATTTTAAAGGATTGATTTAATTCCAATCAGTTGGAGAGGTCAATGTTCGGCATTTAGAGACAATAAGAACTACCGAAATCGGCGGACACAAAGATATATGGGTCCAACCCTTTCGTAACCCGAAGTGAACTAAACAATCACGTTTTTTTTTCTTGTTTTTTGTACGAATATGCCAATTTTCTATTCTACTCGAAAAAGAAAAGAAATGATCCATAGATCAACTTTTTCGCATTGGAAGGAAAATAAAATAATTTCTAACATTTCATTGCACATGTGTTGAAAAAGAGAAAGATTTGAGTTTTGGTGCCCTGAAAGGTGAATTTTGTTTATTTTTCGTGAAAGGCGATGTGTTAGCTGTGACAAGCGATTTTGGTGCTGTGAAAGATGATTTTTTAAAACTCTCATAAAAAAGATAAGACTTGTGATTTTTGTCTCTTTACAACATAAATACAATAAAAAGTAAGAAAAAGATATTAAACTATACAGGCGATTGTGGGGACTCGCTCGGATTGGCAGATGCAAGCCATGTACGTACATTGGCTCTTTCGCCGTTCCTCTGATAATAAGATGGATGCTTAATTCTTTGGCAAGGCTTGAACCTCAAATTTTTAGAGAATAAGGATCAAAAGGAGATCCTATGTTCAATAAAAATCCAAGTAGATGGGCCAAGGGGACACATCTAAGCCACGAAGAGAGAAGAAAATGGCCTTAGGGGTTTGGCCCTCCAAGGGTCTTCAATTACCTTGTGGTTTTGTTGTAGAACTTCTTTAACGATGGAGAGGGGGAGATTGTTGTTGGAGTGTGGGAGCAATGATGTATGCGGAGTGTCAATAGATTTGTATATGATTTTGCATGCCTTGAAATGGAGACAAGGATCCCTTTTTATAGGCACATAGAGGGCATTTGAAAAGCCATGGAGGGAGATGAAAGGCCAAGGGATGCTCATAATGAGGCATTTCCACATGTGGTGGCCTTTAAATGCATTAATGTTCCAAGATGGGAGCTAAGTTACACGTTTTAATGTCATGACTTGTAACTCATTTTTCTTGGATTTTGATTGGTCGTTCCAAAATAATGGGCCATTAATTCCATTGAATGACCATCAAACATGTACCAGAAATCGAAAGGTCATGGGCTGTCTTGCAACCTTTGGAATTCTTCTCGCAATGTAGGAACGCTTTGTGATCATAGATCCGAAGTGCAAGGCCTGAATTGTGGTTTTTACTCGCTGAGTCGGGATCGTATCCACTTGGAGTTATGTCTACTTGAACCTGTCCTAATTAGACTGAAGAACTATTCCCAAGAAAAATCTATACAAGAATTTCACTTACAAGAAAGTCTGAAATTTAAAAAAATAAATACACATCCAAAATCTGAAATTACTAATCCAAAATTAACCCTAAATTAAGAATCCTAAACTATTACTCACAAACTAGAAACTGCAAACATTCTTTGTGTTTTGGATTCTTATTTAGATTCAAAATTACCAGGGGGTAGTTTTAACTTTAATATCATAATGGTTTCATGATTGTTAAAAACTTGATTCTTCTCATAGCATGAATTCATACTTGGTTGAATCTCTAGCTAGTTGCCTTTTCATTCCATGAACACATGAAACTAATTTTTTTTTTTAAACAACTATGCTTATGCATCACATGTATTAGATTAGGGAATTTCAAACAACTTGTGATCCATTCATTGATTGTCATATCATCAACAAGTTATTTTTGTACCTGTGATTAGCATTATACTTTAATCAAAACATTTGTATTTTAATAACTTTCAAAAGTTTCATTGAGCTATCATTTTTAAACTTGATTGAAGTTTGTTTACACAAACACATTGCGACTTCATCTTTGGCATTTACATAGTGTGTTGTGTGAGTTGATTACATTTTTATATCCGCATATTTATAGGCATGTATTTGAGCCAAAATTGTATTTTCCATCAACTGTATTTTTAAGACACATACTTAGAGAAAGAACCAACCTTTGGTTACTAGGTTATTGCTTAGCCTTAGAAACATCAATAATGGTACGGTTAGCGGTGAATCATAAAACCCACAGAGGTTTATTGTTAGCCTTGGAAAAGCATAAGTAAAGGGTTTTTTATGTGCTTTAGCGTATTGAATAAGCAACAATAGTGGGAAATCCGGTTGGGGTGTAGGATCACACACCGGTAGCTGGGATGTAGGCATTGAGTGCCGAACCACATACATCATTGTGTTAGTAAATGCTTTATGATGATTAATTTTTGCTAAGCTTCTGCACTCTAGTCCTGAAGTCATCACTTGTGACTAATTGTATTAAGACGTTTAAAATTGGATAGTAAATTGGTCACTAATGTAGAAGCTGCACCCTATCCACTTCCCCCTCGTAGGGTTCGGATCCCTGAACTGTTTGTTTCTACAAGTAAATCAGGCCAAAACATGTGCAAAAATACCAAAAAAATACCAAGAAGAAAAAA
>QPKB01000029.1:91055-139369 GCA_003546025.1 Camphora micrantha | reverse complement strand
TCTGAAATTACAAATCCAAAATTAACCCTAAATTAAGAATCCTAAACTATTACTCAAACTAGAAACTGCAAACATTCTTTGTTGTTTTGGATTCTTTATTTAGATTCAAATTACCAAGTTAGTTTTAACTTTAATATCATAATGGTTTCATGATTTGTTAAAACTTTGATTTCTCTCATAGCATGAATCTCATACTTGGTTGAATCTCTAGCTAGTTGCTTTCATTCCATGAACACATGAAACTAATTTTTTTTTTTAAAACAACTATGCTTATGCATCACATGTATTAGATTTGGAATTTCAAAACAACTTGTGATCCATTCATTGATTGTCATATCATCAACAAGTTATTTTTGTACCTGTGATTAGCATTATACTTTAATCAAAACATTTGTATTTTAAACTTTCAAAAGTTTCATTGAGCTATCATTTTTAAACTTGATTGAAGTTTTTACACAAACACATTGCACATTCATCTTTGCATTACATAGTGTGTTGTGTGAGTTAGATTTACATTTTTATATCCGCATATTTAGGCATTGTATTGAGCCAAAATTGTATTTCCATCAACTGTATTTTAGACACTACTTAGAGAAAGAACCAACCTTTTGGTTACATAGGTTATTGCTTAGCCTTAGAAAATCATAAGTGTACGGTTAGGGGTGAATCATAAAACCCAAGAGGTTATTGGTTAGCCTTGGAAAGCATAATGTAAAGGTTATTGCTTAGCCTATTGAAAAGCAAGCATAGTGGAAATCCGGTGGGGTGTAGGATCACAAGCCGGTAGTGGATGTAGGCATTGAGGCCGAACCACTATAAATCATTGTGTTAGTAAATGCTTTATGATGATTATTTTTGCTAGCTTCTGCACTCTAGTTCTGAATCATCACTTGTGACTAATTGTATTAAAGAAGTTTAAAATTGGATATAATTGGTCACTAATTAGAAGCTCACCCTATTCACCCCCCTCTAGGGTTCGGATCCTGAACTTTTAGTTTTCTACAAGTAAATCAGGCCAAAACATGTGCAAAAATACCAAGAAAAATGCCAAAGACAAAAAAAATAAAAAAAAACCGAAAAACAGCCGAAAGTTGGTGACCGAAAGGGACAAAAGTCCCCATGGTTGGCGGCGACCCTGGAAATCTTGGTCGCCGGATTTTCGCCAAAAACCCATTCTGGGTCCCTTTTCGCGTTTCGAGATGATTGGCTTCTGTGATTTTCCAGAAATCTGATTTTTGGGGCATCCGTCGATCTTCGTCAACATCACGGATCCGCCATCAAAATCATGGGTTCGTCATCAATCGCTTTGAAATCGCCAAACCGGTCAATCAAAAAGCACACTTTCTGCCCGCCCGATTGAGAAATCTACAGGACAAATGGTGCCGGCCCACTGGTAACGATTAATGTCTGAAGTTACATGATCATCCAACATCAATCGGCATGAAGATTCATCGGCAATCAAGCCTCCTACATTGCAAGAAGAGTCCCAAAAGACGCAGCGCGGCCCGCGACTCTTCAAATGCTTTGGCGATCATTTAATGCAGTTAATGACCCGTTTTATGACAAATTAATGTGGTCATTTACTCATTATTTTGGACGGATCATTCAAAAGCCAAGGAGTGAGAGTTACAAGTCAAGTGCATTCATGGCATTAAACCATATAACTCCTCCCATCATGGAGCTTGAAGGCAATTAAAAGCCCATTATTCTCCAACGACCAATCAAAAGTCAAGAAAAAGAGTTATAAAAATACAAATTAAAAACTTGTAACTCCTCCTATCATGGAGTATTAATACAACTAATACATTTAAAGCTCATAAACTCCCTTCATGGCCACCAAAAGCTTATAAAAGGAGGCCATTTCCACCATTTCAGGAAGAGAATCGACCAAATCGACGGAATCCGGAAAATAAACAAGAGAATACTCTGCAAAAGTTGTTACAACGACTTCTCCTCCATAGAAGAAGCTTTGCAACGACCACCACTACTAGGGGACCAAAGTCCCTTGGGGGGGCCACCCGCCCTAAGGCCTTCTCCTTCTGTCTCCACAGCTTAGACGTAGCTTTTCAGCTCATTTACTTAGTTTTTTATTGGATATAGGACCTTCTCTTGGTCTTTATCCTCTAAAAATCTGAGATTTAAGTTGAGTCAAGGGAATCAAAAGCATCATCTGTTCTCATCTGAAGGATAATGGCGAAGTCCACACACGACTTGCGACCGTTATTTGAACGAGTCCTCATAATCTCCTAAGAAGTTAGATCCCATTTTCTTGCTTTTCATTGTATTTTGTATTTTTAAAGAAATATAAAAATCACAACTCTTGTCTTTCCTTTCGATAAGAATTGTAAATCGCCTTTTATGGCAAAAAAATCATCTTTTATGGCAAACAAATGAAAAATCGCCTTTCACGGCATTCAAAACAAATCACGTCTCTTTTCTTAAATATATATGCAATGAAAACTAGAAAAAAAGTTGATTTTCTTTTCTACTTGTGAAGTGGGATCTACGGACCACCACTTGTCAATTCCAAGTAAACTAGAAAATCCAGCATACCCATACACAAAAAGCTGATGTTCGCTTTGTCTCCAGTCACAAAATGGTTGAGCCCCCACAGACTCTCACGTCCGCTGAGCTCGGTAGTCCCGCAAGCAAAAAAGCGAGCCCATCAAGATGGCACACCCGTTGGGACTTGCTCAGCTGAGAACATGATGCTTAGAAAAGAATCATTTGCGTATCATATCTTTTTTTTTATGAAGAACAAGTTAGTTCTTCATTTGATCTAAGGAAATAATTTACAGAAAAGAAGGTCTAAAGACCAATATGGTCCATAGAGCCTTCAAAAGGGGCATACCCCCAGAGAACAAAAAACATCAATAACATCCACTATTAATAAAGAGATATACATAAAATTTTCCCTATGCTCCGGGATGAACCATGGCTTCCAGACACAGCAGTAGCAAATTGTCATTCAGGCCCACCCATAAAGCACAACAGATACAAGCATCCACTTGAAAGCAAACCAAACTACTCCATGTTAACGAGATTTCCATAAGACTGTCACCTCTTTATTTGTTATGTGGCAAGGAGACACTCTGAATGTGCTTCTCTTTCGACTGAACTGAGCGGTTTTGGGATGAAGGTCCACATAGCTGAGCTCGAAGTGCTGAAGGAAATCATGTAATCTCCAAACCTGAAATTGCATGTTCCAGGGAGATTCATGAGGAGAGCATATGATTCTTGATAAAGAAGGATCGGCCTAACCCATAATGTTTATCCTTCTTTTCTAGATTCCTTGGCTCCTTTGTAGTTGGTGGCCTATGTTGGATTTTGCAACTAAAAAAAAATGAAAAGGGATTTCTTTTAGAAATTTCTAATTCTATCTTTAAGTTTATTTCCACTCTTTCTTTTTTCAAAAAAAATAAAAATAAAAATCAGATATCTTACTTTTGGATTCAAATTTGAGAAACTTTAATCCTTTCCCTTTCGGATAAAAGCTCGAGAAAAGTTTGAGTTGGCGTTCGAATAAGGGAATGGGCCACCTTTTTCTCTTTGATGAGTTCATTAGAGAAAAAAGAAAACCAAAAAACTGAGATTTCTTACATTTTGGATTCAAATTTGAGAAACTTTGATCCTTTCCCTTTCGGGTAAAAGCTCGCAGAAATGTTTTAGTTGGCATTCGAATTGGGGAATAGGCCACTTTTTCTCTTTGATGAGTCCATTAGAGAACTTAAAAAAAAAAAAAACACTTTTAAAAAAATAAATCATATTTCTTAATTTTTGGATTCAAATTTGAGAAACCCTGATCTTTTCCCTTTTGGATAAAAGCTTACAGAAATGTTTGAGTTTGCGTTCGGATCAGGGGGCCATTTGCTCTCTTTGATGGGTCCATTGGTGATCTTTTAAAATGTTAAAAAAAGAGGTGAAGACCACTAAGGTTGCACCAATTGCATTCTTTGACCAAAGTTGACCCAAGAAAAGCCTTGTTTAGAGTGTGGAGACAACTACACTGTTCGAGGCAAAGGTCCTTCAAACGAGATTTATTAAGTAATTCTACCCTTACCAAGGGGCTGATCAATCAACTAAGGTTTCATAAGACCTAATTGGAGGCCTGGGTATACTCTTCAACCATTAGATTTAACAAAAAAAAAAAAAAAAATCTTCAAAAAAGAAAACTTCAAAAAAAAAAAAAAAAAAAAGACCTTCTGTCACTTTTGAATTCAGATTCGAGAAAATTTGGTTCCTTCCCTTCCGGATAAAAGCTTGCAGAAATGTTTGAGTTTGCGTTTGGATTGGAAAACCATTTGCTCTCTTTGATGAATCCGATCTTGACCTTTCAAATAAAACTTCCGTCACTTTTGGGTTCAGATTCGAGAAAAGAAGTGGGGAAAATTAAAGTGCTTTACCGACGTTTTAAATTAAACGTCAGTAATACATTTTCTAACGTTAATTTCCGCCGGTAAAAAAAAAATCATCCATAAAGATCTCTGATTTTAATTTTTCCTAAAAATAAAATTAAACTTTACCGACGTTTTAAAAAAAATGTCGCTAAAAGTTCATTTTACCAATCATCAATAATAGTCACTAACATTTATTTCCCATAAAAATGAAGTTAATAATAAAATTGAACTTTGCCAACGGTTTTCAAGGAAACATCGCTAAAAGTCGATTTTACTAACGTTTTGTAATTCGTCGGTATTTTTATAAGGAAAATCAATTTCTTGGGACCCACGGAAGTGATAAATCAATTAAAGAATTAAAGAATGAAAACCAAGGTATTGAAGCTCTGCATGGGGTCCACACTACCCTGGTTGGAATATTCAATTCAAACCAAACAAAGAAGAAAAAAAAAATTGCAAAAGAAAATCCAGCCATATGAAGGACATCCAAGGTAAGGGAATTTCAAGCATTGCACACAGAAATGGGGCCCATCATATGTTCCAATTGATAATACAAAACTGAATTTCAGCTTTTGAATTATTTAAGCCAAGAAGTAATTTGAGGAATTTCTTAAGAGAGGAAGTGGGCCCAGATTTTGATAGACTCAAGCAAATTTGGAGGGTAGTAACCAAGAAGTTGCAAGATAAATTCAAATCCAAAGAGTCCAGGTTTCCTTAAGAACTCTACAAGTTGGATTTCAATCAAGATATGTTTTCAAACATTTGGAAACTTTTGCAAGCCAAGAAGCTATCAAAAGGAGATATCACACGTCCAACCCTTTGCCTTCCCAAGCTTCTCCATTCCAAGTTGGACGTCCAAGCCATCATTGAAGATAAAATTTAAGATTCAAATTTTGAATCTTGAATCAAGAAAGAAAAGAAAACAAAGAAAAAAAAAATCCAAAAGAGCCTTTAAACGACCAAAGCCATGAAGGTTCAAGATGATATAGTCCAAGTGGGGTCCAAATGCATTCAAATTAGAATTACAATGCAAATCTAATTTTCAACGGTGACTTGTTGGTAAAAGTAGGGTTTTAGCGACTTTTTTTTATTATAAAAAACGTCTCTAAATCAGGGTTTTACCGACGTTTTTCAAAAAAACATCGGTATACCGATGTTTTTTATAAAACGTCGGTAAAAGTAGAGTTTTACCGATGGTTTAATTTGTCGGTAAAAGTCTCTGGTTATCTATATTACTAGGACAATAAGCTAATTCCAAAAAATGACTTTTACCGATGGTTTTTAGAAAACGTCGGTAAAAGTCCGGTTTTTACTAACAAAATTATATACGTCGGTAAAGAGAATTTATAAAAATGTAGCTAAAAGTGCAATTTGATGTAGTGATATGGGTCAGTTGACTGACTTTCATGGTCTAAAATAGAAGGACCCAGATGGTCAATGTAAATTTGATGCAATGACACAACACCCAGATCAAGAAAACTAATAAAATGAAGAGAAATCACCCAATTTTCCATTAAATCAAGCTGAAATAGGGAAGATGGTGATAACAGGGGAAGAAGGAAGAGCAAAGAAATGATCTAAATTGAATCTTAAGTTTCAACAAGAAAGAAGAAACACCCATCCACTAAAAATATGCCTATGTAATAAAACAACATCTTAAACAAAGAGATTATTGAAGGTAGTTATAGATTTTAGCAAGCAACAAAATCGCAAGACTAACCTTTTTAGCACTACACTTCAAAGAGGAAAGTGCAAAAACAAGGAAAAAGGGAAAAAAAATTCAGTTTTAATCTTTCAGATCCATTTAATATTTGCACAAACAAATACTAGCAGAGACTACAGATGAAGAGACATGAAATGCACTCAAGAAATTAAGCAAGTAAAAGCAGGAAATTCCAAAAGATACTAGATAACCTAACCACACCAAAACCATGAAAGAAACTAATAATCAAGCATTAAATGAGTAGAAATAGGTTCTGGCCAACTTGTAAGGCTTCTTTTGAAACTTCAGGGATAATTCCAAACTATTCTAGTTTTTTGGGGGGTTTAAAGCACTACTAAAAGAAGCCAATTTACTTCTAACCAAGGGTTCAACTTCAACCATATTTTAAGACCCTCCATTCTAATTTTCAGGATTCCATGTTTTACATCTAACCAAGGTTTTGGCCCTCTTTTCAGGCCCTCCCTCGCAATTTTCCAGGGTTGATTACATCTCACACATATAAATATACAATTGCATGCAATCTTATAAGTTTTATCAATTCAAACCCAAACCGGATCTCAACCTTCCACCAGCTGAAAACAAAATAAAATTCCCTACTCCTTTTAACAAAATAACAACATCGATTTCACCATTTTAGTCAAAAATATCTATTCCCTTTCATTATTAGCAAAATAAAATGCTAAAAGTAAAATCACCCAAAGGGTGTTTGAAATGCAGAGAAACATATCTAAGTTTCCACAAAATCTATCGAAGCATCGGCCAAAATCATACACGAATCTTCATGGGTTTTGCCGTTCAGTGATTATAGAAATCAATTCGAGCAAGAATAAATAAAAACCAACGTAATTGAGGGGGGAATCCATCGAAAAGAAAGGGGCTAAGGGAGAAGAAATTCTACCTTGCTCTTCAAAATGTGAGGTGGTTCGAAAATTTCAGTCATTCCAACTATACCCACATCTTCTCAGTAAGAAAGCTTCTCTGCATAACATAGAGACATGGCCTTTTCTTCTGCAAAATCCTTCAACGACCTCTCTTCTCTTCTTCCACGGAGAGAGAGAGGGAGAGAGCGAGCGAGCAGAAAGCGCATGCAAAGGGAGAGGGAAAGAGGGAGAGAGCAAGGAGCACATGCAGAGGGAGAGGACAGGGAGAGGGAGAAAGAGAGAAAAAAGGAGGGAGAGGAAAAATGGGGAAGAAAGAAGAATCGTTGATCAGGGATTTGGGGGTGAGTTTTGTGACAATGTCGTTCGGCAGCTTCAGGGGTAAAGTGGTCCAAAAACCCGTGTACGAACACCGAATTTGGTGTTTTGGTGTATTTCTGACTAAATCAGGCTAATACATGTTTAGCAACATTTATTTGGTATAATTCCCTAAAATATAATATAAATATATATATGCGTGTGTGTTGTGCATGTGTATGCATTATGCATGTACATTGATGGATAGGGGGCCAGGGGACTCGTTTCTCAGATCGGATAGGGAGGATTTGAGGGGGTGTATACAAGGGGTGTGGCCCCAGTGTTCCTTCCTTTTGTGATTATGGTGATATTTTTGCTGTGGTGGCTGAGTAATTTTTTTGTTTTTCAAATTCTAATCCAATGAATTGGGGTCCATCTGATGGTTTAGATGCCAGTTTAGCAGCCCCCCAAAACACACACTCAACCTTAAAATTGACATTTTAAATCAAATCAGATCAAGTCGTTTGGTCAGTTAGTTTTGTATTGTGATTACTGTCGATGGGTCAGCTGTGAGTTTATTTGATCGGTTGCTCTTCATCATTAATTTGCTACATTCATGTCCTCTTTCTTTGATATATTGATCTTAGACTTAATATTGTAGTTTATTGAAGGCACGTTTGTTTGATGGGTATTGAATTTTTAAGATCTCTAGGCAACCCGACCCTCTTTTACTGGGGTTTGGGGTGAAGATTTAGAAATAATTTGTTTTTTTGTTTTTTAATGTAAACTAGAGTTTCTATGGTCTTTGAAATACACCTAAGTAGTAGCAGGAGCAGGGAATCACTCTACAATATAGTGTTTGTGAGACTAAAAGGATATAAGAAGACTTTGGGATATATAGCCATAATGGTAATTAAAAAATTTAAGACACTTAGGGCCTGATTGTTTTCATTAAATACATAAGACTCAGACCATAAGTGGTTAAACATGAAGACAGATGAATTTCAAAATATCAGTGTCAAGAGGAGAAATGAATACCCAGCCAACAACCTAGTAATTCTATAGAAGTGAAGGTTATATCTACATTTCCGCCTTATATCCTTCATCCTTATCTCATATCTTTTACTCTCACCTCTTTCATAATTTGTTGGTAGAATTAATTTTACCATGGATTCTACATATTAAATTCCTATTTTAATGCAAATAAACAGGGCCTTAATAGTATGAATCAACTTACACTTTTTTGTAGATGGACCTATCCCAATGTTGGCTTGTATCAAATCGTTGTATTTGCCAAAAGGCAACACAGATGCCATGGTCGGACATTGCATGGTTGAAAATTGAACAAACAGAGAGAAAGGGTGTTAGGTCTAATAGCCTCGTCACATTATTCAAGTCGACCATTTGATGCAGACCATTAGATCTTCCTAAAGAAGAAAACAACTAAAACCTTTAAAAAGAAAAAGAAAAAAAAAGAAAGAAAGCCCTCCATCTGTCCATTGCCACTGTCACACCACCACCATCACAACACAGGCATAACACACACAGAAAATAATAACTAAAAAATCTACAAGCATGAAAATACATTTACAATCTACATTTACATAAATTTAAAAAAAATCAAACCTTAGATGGTTGCAGAAATCCTGAGCAAATATAGGATTGCAAACCTGAGGGAGCAAAAAAAAAAAAAATGAAAAGAAAAGAAAGAACAGAGATGAGGAATCGCTGGGGCATAACTTTTTTTTTTCCCAAACTAAAAAAAAAATGAGAGGTAGAGGAGAGAGCATACCAAAGAGAAGGGAGCGACGGCGGAAGAGGGAAAGAGAGTGAGAGAGAGAGGGCAGAGCAGATCGAGAGAGAGAGAGAGAGAGAGAGAGAGAGAGAAAGAGCAAATCGAGAGAGCAAGAGAGAGAGAGCAGAGAGAGAGAGAGAAAGAGCAGATCGAGAGAGCGAGAGAGTAGAGAATGTAAGACCCCGACCTGAGTGACCTCGATTAGTGCTTAGTTAGTTGCGTGTTAGTCTTGATTTGCTTTGTGGATTTTGGTTTAGTTGGTTTAGAGTAGCTTTGAAATAGCTTTGGGGATTTTGAGTGCCTTTGGTATTAGTGGGGCCCTTTGGGGGTTCCTTGTTTATGACTTTACGTGTACTTGAGGTTTTATCTTGGTTTTCTTGATTTGTATTTTATTCCATTTTGTTTATCTCGTTATTGCCTTCAACTTTCATGTTGATCCCGTTCCCGTTCGAAACCCCGAAACTTGACTTTTCTAGCTTCAAGGGCAAAACAGTACTTTTACACCAAATCTGTACCAAATTATTGTTATTCCCGAAACCCATGAAACATAAACTTTTTAGAAACTAGATATTTCGACGATCATTTCTTCCTTCTTCGTCGATTTCATCCGAAGTCCCGAAAACCACTATTTCAGCCCAACAAGGTTACTAGATGGTGGAGCCCACTTGTGTAGCTTATAAAAGAGAGCTCATCTCCCTCATTTTTTCTTTTTCCAGCAACTTCTTTGAGCCTAGGGTTTCCTTCTCTTCTTCTTGCTTTTCCATCATCAAGAGGCAACCAAACTTGCACCAACATCTAATAGGACTTCATCATCTTCTTCACCGCTTCAAGGGCTCTCCATTGGTACCATTTGTGGAGGAATCCCATCTCTCCAAGATCTTCTTCTAGCTTGCTTTGTTCATTTGGAGCATCTATTGGTAAGCTCTCTTCCTAATCTTCTAGATTAGTGTTCTTCTAGCCTTAGAGAAGTTACATTTTTATTACTGAAAGCTCTCTCTTCTCCTTCATTGTTTTGACCCATTTTAGGGTTTGTTTTGGGGGTTTTTGTAAAGCTTGTGTTCTTGACTTGCAAGTTTGCTTAGGAGCTTGATTTCCTTGATTAAAGACCTAAGGCAAGTGGATGATTTGATACTTTTACATTTGAATGAGTTTTGATGAAATGTATTTATGTTTTCACCTAACATTTTGAGATATTAATGACTTGTTTAGACTTGAAATAAATGCTCATTTTAGTTCTTGATAGCTTGTTTTATTCATGTATTAGATTGCTCATCAGGTTTATGAAAGGAAAAGAAAGGATTGGAAAAAGTGGAAGAACCACTGAACTGCTGTAACAGAACCTGGGTTCTGTTACGCAGTTCACACGGTCGACCGGCCAAGGGGCGCGGTCGACCGGGGACACTGGAACAGGCCCCCCTGTTGGGCAACCTGCTGAACTGCAGGGACTGCTGTTGCGCAGTTAGCGCGGTCGACCGGCCAAGGGGCGCGGTCGACCGGCGACACAGAGGTCAGGCTCTCTAGAGCCTGACCAAAATACTGTTCCTGTATTTATTTTTACAACTCCCGGTCGACCTGGCCCATGGTCGGTCGACCGAGCCCACAGTGTATACGGTCGACCGGCCATGGGCCAGGTCGACCGGCCCAACTGGAAACCTGCTGAAAAACTGACTTTTTACCCTATGATTAGATGGACTTTAAATGGAACTTAGTGACCCTTTTGTGGACTTGTTTGACTTCCGTTGAGGATGGTTGAACCGACTTTTCCTCATGGTTAATCCGGTTGTATCGGTACTTAACCTAGTTCAATCTTGAACGGTACGGAACGAAGGGATATCCTTTCTTTTATCTAAACGCGAAAATTGGTTTGTTTGGATATCGCGAATCCGTTTTCCTTTCGATGACTGAGTAGGTTGTAAGGTACTACTAGATTAAGATTGTGCTTAGGATCCCATCCCTATTATGTTTTTTTTGTTTAAAATTCGATTAGGGTTTGAATCCCTAAGGTGCATAAAGAGCCCGGAATGTCTTTAAACTCAAGGAGTACCAAGTGATCATGACAATCGACATACGGGGTCCTTATTCACTTGATTTATATCGAATCCCGATGCTTGTCCCAAATTTCAAGAAATGTGATTTATCATTCCCGAAAACATTGAATTTGAAACTAGAGCTTTTGCTAGCCCCGATATGCACTTTCCGTTTGAAAATGAAATTAGTGCTTTTGAGCACCCCGTCCCGCCGGTTTATTTAAGTGCATTACATATGATTTGTACGTGTCTTGTTTTACATGATTTGACCTATGAGTCGGCACCACTAAGCTTGGCTTTCCTTGCCGGTTTGATCTACCGACTTGGAGACCCTTTCCCGTCCCGCCAGCTGCAGTTTTGGATCCCACTACCCGGTTATTACCGTGGTCTTGTCCCGATACCCTGTTCACTACCGTGGTCCCGTCCCGTATTGTATTATATTATGTATATGTTACTTATGTTGCATCTCCTCACTTCGGTGACTGAGACAACATCCCGATATGCTCATGTCACTTCGGTGATAGAGGACTTAGCTATGTGTGGTTGCTATCTTGTCTGTTTCCCGCTTCCTTGGATACCTTACATGTTTTATATTGCATATGTATTTGAACAAATGTTTCTCTTGTTTTATTAAGCTCTTGCTTTGAAAGGTTTAAATGTTTTACAAGGTATTTTCTTTATTATTATGTCTTTTCACCCATTTGTTAAACCGTCGTTTTTGACCCTTTGCTTTGGTACTCAGGTCCCGTTGTTGGTCTCCCCGAGGAGGAGCTTGAGGAGGCGGTCGGCGAACCGCAACGATTAGTTGAGTGGTACGCCGATGATGTCATTTAGACATTCGGGTGCCGAGTGACGTAACATTTTGGGTTGTGTCTAACCATTCTTTTGGGGAACTTGATACTTTATTCATTGGCCTTTGTTGGCCTCTATTTTTGGGAACAATGTAATTAAACTACTTTGTTGTAAACCTTAACTTTATTTTGGGGTTATAGCTTTAATGATCATTGCTCATTTTGATACTAGTATGAAACATGCGTTAATCTTGTATCTTGGACATGAATGTATGAAATAGATTTGCTACACGCTTCCGCACATAAAAGAAATATTCATGTTGATGTGATATCCTCACCGCGAACACCTGTGGGAAATCGTGTGTACGAGTGGCATCCTTCTTGATGGACTCGTATACGTTTTGAGTTTGGTTTTACTTTGGATTTAATTCATGCACTATCATTCATACATCATACATTATATTAGTGTCCCGATCCCGGATTAGGCCCGATGTCCCGGTCCGGGGTTGCGACAGAGAGAAAGAGCAGATCGAGAGAGAGAGAGAGCAGAGAGAGATCGATCGAGAGAGCGAGAGAGAGAGAGAGAGCAGAGAGATCGAGTGAGAGAGCGAGAGTGCGCGAGGGAGACAGAGAGAGCAGAGAGAGAGAGCGAGAGAGAGTGAGTGAGAGAAGAGCAGAGAGAGCAAGAGTGCAGAGAGAGCGAGAGTGAGAGAAGAGCAGAGAGAGCGAGAGAGCCGAGAGATAAGATAGAGCGAGAGCGCAGAGAGAGAAGCTAGAGCGAGAGCGAGGGTGAGAGGAGCAGAGAGAGCGAGAATGAGAGGAGCAGAGAGCGAGAGAGTAGAGAGAGAAGATAGAGCGAGAGCGCAGAGAGAGAAGCTAGAGCGAGAGTGAGGGTGAGAGGAGCAGAGAGAGCGAGAATGAGAGGAGCAGAGAGCGAGAATGAGAGGAGAGAAAGAGGAAAGAGGGCTTTTGGAGGGAGAGAGTAAGTGGGAGCGAAAACAGGGCTTTTAGAGGCGGGAGAGGGAAAAAAGAAGTGGGACGTTTAGCAACGTTTATATTTCGTCGCAAAATATGAATTTTCATTGCCTAAAATTATTTTATTTTTATTATTTAAAAACAAGTAAAAAAGTCTATCAAACTTTATAGACGTTTTATATTAAACGCCTGTAATAAATTTCCAGAAGCTAATTTTCGTCGGGAAAAAAAATTCGTCGGTAAAGGACTCCGATTTTTAATTTTCATTTTACCGACGTCATAAAATTCATCAATAAAGTTTCATTTTATTTTTAGAAATGTTTATTTTCCCTAAAATAGAGTTAATAATAAAATTGAACTTTGCTGACGGTTTTGAAGGAAACGTCGCTAAAATTTGATTTTACCGACGTTTTCTAATTCGTTGGTAATAATCTCTGATTTTTACTTTTCCTAAAATTAGACCGAGAGCGAAAGAGAGAGAGAGTAGAGAGAGACCGACAGATCGGCGAGAGCAAGAAATCAGAGAGATCAGAGAGGGTAAGAGAGAGAGAGCTAAGCGAGATTGAGAGAGAATAAGGTCGAGAGAGAGACAGAGAGAGACCAGAGAGGGTGGGAGAGAGAAGATCGAGAGAGCGAGAGAGAGCGCAGAGAGATCAAGCAAGAGAGAGAGAGAGAGAGAAATAGCAGAGAGAGGATAAAATAAGGCTTCTGGGTGGCGGGAGAGGAAAAAAACAATAGGGCTTTACCGACGTCTAAAATTAAACGTCGGTAATAAATTTCCCGACAATAATTTTTGTCGGTAAAAAACAAAATTCGTCGGTAAAGGTCTCTGATTTTAAAAAATTCGTCCGAAATGGGAAACGGCCCTGAAAAAATCAAAAACTAGCAAGAGCAGTTCACTCGAGGGTATAGTAACTTGTAAGAACTGACGGTTCGCAAATAGGACTCCTGGTTAGAGATTTAGAAGCGAAAACATCAGATTTTCGAATACTTAGGCTCAAAAAGGGCCTGCCGGGGGACCGGAATGGGAAACGGACCTAAAAAAAGTTGGAAACTGGCATGAGCACTTTGCTCGAGGCTAGAGTAACTTGTAGGAACTGACGGTTCGCAAATAGGACTCTCGGTTAGAGATTTAGAAGTGAGAAGATCGGATTTTCCAACACTTAGGCTCGAAAATGGCCCGCCGGGGGTCCGAAACGGGAAACGGCTCTCAGAAAAATAAGAAACCGGCATGAGCACTTCGCTCAAGGCTAAAGTAACCTGTGGAAACTAACGGTTCGCAAATAAGACTCCCGGTTAGAGATTTAGAAGCGAAATTCGACGATTTTCGAACACTTAGGCAAGAAAACGGCCTGCCGAGGGTCCAGAACAGGAAACAGACCTCGAAAAAATTGTAGGAACTGACGGTTCGCAAATAGGACTCCCGGTTAGAGATTTATAAGCAAAAACATCGGATTTTCCAACACTTAGGCTCGAAAATGGCCCGCCGGGGGACCGGAACAGGAAACGGACCTCGAAAAAATTGGAAACCGGCACGAGCACTTTGCTCGAGGCTAGAGTAACTTGTAGGAATTGACAGTTCGCAAATAGGACTCCCGGTTAGAGATTTAGAAGTGAGAACATTGGATTTTCCAACACTTAGGCTCGAAAACGGCACGCCGGGGGTCCGGAACGGGAAACGGCCCTTGGAAAAATAAGAAACCGGCACGAGCACTTCGCTCGAGGCTAAAGTAACTTGTGAGAACTAACGGTTCGCAAATAGGACTCCCAGTTAGAGATTTAGAAGCGAAATTCGACGATTTTCCAACAATTAGGCTAGAAAACGGCCCGCCGGGGGTCTGGAATGGGAAACGGCCCTCAGAAAAAATAAGAAATTGGCACGAGCACTTCGGTCGAGGCTAAAGTAACTTGTGGGAACTGACGGTTCGCAAATAGGACTCCCAGTTAGAGATTTAGGAGCGAAAACATCTGATTTTCCAACACTTAGGCTCGAAAACGGCCCGCGCAGGGGTCCCAAATGGGAAACGGCCCTCATAAAAATCGAAAACCAGCACGAGCACTTCGCTCGAGGCTAATGTGACTTGTAGGAACTGACGGTTCGCAAATAGGACTCCTGGTTAGAGATTTAGGAGTAACAACATCGAATTTTCCAACACACTTGGGCTCGAAAACGGCCCGCCGGGGGTCCGGAACTAGAAACGGCCCCCTAAAAAATCAAAAACCGGCACGAGCACTTCGTTCGAGGCTAGTGTGACTTGTAGGAACTGATGGTTCGCAAATAGGACTCCCAGTTAGAGAACTATAAGGCCAAAGTAACTTGTACGAATTGACGGTTAGTGAATCGGACTTCAGGTAAACGAATTAAACACAAAAAACCGCCTGATTCTCAACATTTAAGCCGGAAAACAGGCCACCGAAAAACTTAAGAAAAGATTTATATATATACATGTTTATCTTTCATTTATAATTTCATTCATTGAAATGATATTAATGTTGTTTTCGTCGTTCCATATTGATGGACGCTTTGGGGTCGGTTGCAAATTTCTGGGGGTGTTTTATTCTTTTTAGTTTATTTCTTTTTGTATATTTGACATTTATATGTGATTGTATCATTATTGATTGTAATATTTGTTTAATTAGATAAATGATTTGATTAAAAATGGCAATGGTTGTTTGTTTATTTAGCAACTTTTGTTTGCATGCATATTTTATATTGAATATAGGTAAACTAATAAATAATATAAAAATATTGTTACCAACGTTTGTTTTCGTCGGCAAACGAATAAATAAAAATAGAAAGAATATAAATACAATTTTACCGACGTTCTTTTTCGTCGGTAAGATAAAAAAGAAAAATAAAAAAAATTACTTTCACCGACGTTTTATGCGTCGTCGGTAATAATTCAGTCTTAAATTTAACTTTGCCAACGTTTAGATTGAGAGATCATGTTGAGAGAATGATGAAGAGAGAAGAATCTTAATTTTTTTGTACTCAAAGATCAAGGAATACAGACACTACTCGGATTGATTCTTCGTATTCTTTATGTAAGTGATTTAATTTTCTATTTCTAGTTTTTTTATGTGTTTTGATTGGAGACAATATTTCACATGATTAGATCTATGGATTTGAAAATAAAATAAACGGATTAAAAGTCGAGAGACAACAAGTAATCACTTGCATAAATTTATCATACTTTGAGAGGAGAGGACATCATTATCGCATTGTCAATATTTGTAGGATTGTCTTGTTTCTAGATCTTTGGTACATCTTTTCCGCTTTTTATTTTTCTACCCCTTTTATTTTTATTTTAAGTCAATATTCTGATTATTGTTTTTTCTTTTTTACAAATTCTAGATTTAAAAAACCCCAACTTGCATCTTTCTATGTTTAGTAGAAACTTTCTATTTTTATTACTTGCATAATCTATAGTTGGAAAGTGTTTCTGTACATGCATCATATTTAGAAATTGCATTAGAGTAGGGTTTTTTTGCTCAAATCACAAGATTATCAAATGATTAGAAAGACTACTTTCGGACCTGGTATGTGAATAGTGAAAAATTATGTATAGTTTCAGCAGAATTGAACCAATTGGGTTACAAAAGTGTGCAATTTAAAAACCAGGTAAACGTGAATGTTTTGGTCCGAAAAATAGAAGATTTAAAGTATGATAATAGGACTTTGAAACATTAGAATTTTGGCCAAAAATAACCTCGGGAACAGTATCAACCAGAGGCCTAAACAGGGGTAGTTGGACAGCCTGCGTTCAGATTTCAGCAGCATAACTGGGTCAAGTAGGCATCTTTAGAAGATCATATCTTTTTCATTTTAAGTTCTTTTTCCATTCTTCTTTTTTTGTTGTGTTCATGCATCATCAGAGTATTTACTTCAGCCATTAAATTTAGGTTCATATTATCTTAGGCTAGTCGTACAGTCCAACAAAATTGGACCTGTGCAAGAGTTTCCATACTTCAAATTTTTTACAGCATGCATCAGATTTTTAGAAACTTCCATAAAATTGCATTGTTAGCATTTAGGGCATTATAAATCATTCATATTTGCATAAGAAGTGACTTTGTTAATTAGTATCTAATTTAGGAAATTTTGTTTTGATTTAATTATCTTATATTAAATTGGTTGTTTTAATGAGTTTGTTACTTTTGCAGGCTATAGTTAGAATAGGATTGAATAAACTAGGTTTCTTTACTTAGTTTAGTTTTTTTTTAGTTGGAAAGTTGTAATTTTTAATTTTCAGTTTTTAGGAATTTTCTTGTAATTTGATTAGTTTCTTTATTAGGTTATATTTAGTTTCTAAATTAGGACATGTTAAAGTTGGAAAGTTTTTTAAAAAGCATTGCTCCCTGTGGATCGACCTGAACTCACCAAATTATTACTACAATTGCACCCTATACTTGGGGTCCGATCAAGTTTTTGGCGCCGTTGTCGGGGAGCGCCAGTAAAGGTAACTTTCTGACTTTCCTATTTAAATTGCGCATTACTTTTGGCATCTTGCTAGAAATAGGGGGTGCATGCATGGAATGTTGCAACTGCCCTAATTTGGATTAGGAAAGTGCATGGAATATTAGCAACTCAGGTATCAAACACTGGCAAGTTACCAAAATTTTCCAACTTTTTTTTATGCTCAGGCTATTGGTATCAACACTGGCAAGCATGCATGATATTAGTTATGCTCTTAGCATAGTCAATAGATACCGAAATAATCCAGGTATCAAACACTGGCAAGCAGGGAAAACAATATTTAGATATATAAGGGGACAAAACATTTGAAATTATGTTTCCAAGCTAATAGGCTTGAAGTTATAGGTTTTTCAGATTTAGATTTTGCTGGGGATAGGGACGACTGTAAGTCCACCTCAGGTCATGTTTTCCTCTTTGGAGGTGCAGCCATTTCTTAGTCAAGTAAAAAATAGAGTTGTGTTACTAGTTATACACAAGAAGCAAAGTATGTAGCGTGTAGTATTGCAACAACTTTTGTCGTTTGGATAAAACACTTCATAAAAGATTTGAAGCTTGATATAGCCAACGGGCATGTCCACATGTACTGTGACAATCAGTCCACGATTAGATCAATAAAAATTGGGCCCAATAGTTCCAAGGGCAAACACATAGATGTGGACTACCATTATATTCAAGATATTATTGAAATAAATGAAGTCACGGTAAGTTTCTTACCTTCAGCTGATATGGTAGCTGACCCCTTAGCGAAGGGAATAAGTTCATAATGCTTTACAAAGCATGCAAGCCTGACGGGACTTGGGGACACATAAGTCATAAGATATTCTAGAGTTTATCATGAGTAATATATCAGCAAAAGGCGTAAAAAATCTCATGATAATTATATGTCAAAAGAGGAGAAAAACCACAATATAGTGGAGTAAAACCTTATGACAAATATGATGATCATCAATGGTAAAATAACCTTGATATGGTTTTCTAGCTATATGTTTAATAGCCAATGTTAAAATAACCTCGACATATTTTTTTCCCGGCTTTATGATCAAGTAGGAGAAGTTGGACCGTGTGGACCCACATGTTTTATTGCCCACTAAGCCTCAACGTTCATCTCACATAGTTAACCAAATCCCTTGATTTCCTCACACGATTTGCATAATCAAAGAGCCACTTCCCCGGCTTTGATGGGTAAATATGTTCTCTAAGTGTGGCATATGTATGGAGGACGAGATCCATGATATACGTAGAAAAACACATATAGAATAGAGATCTAGAGAAGAACCTCTGCCTGCGATAACCAGCCTAGTGGCATTCACCTCCGAGCGTGCGCAAATCAAATCATTCTTCACACGAGCAACTGATACAGAACCCACCAAAGCCGTCTGTTCAGCAGCATTTGCCTTGGTCTTCAGTATCTCATGAGATGATCTCCCAGTCTTCATTCAGTGCATTTACTGTGAGTCCTTGATCTTGATGTGTTTCAATATCAAATGCAGTGGGTAGGATCACAGTCATTTAGAGGATTGTAGGATGGATCTGGTCCTCCTGCCTTTAACCAATGTTTGAGTAAGCGGAATACATGAGGGTGTTACACCCCATACCGAGCAAATCAAGATTAACTCTAGTTGATTGAGATTAGTGCTAATTAATCACGTTCGATTGAGTTAATTGTGGTTAGTGATTAGATTTAGTTGAATTAGTCTCAAATACATGAATTGAGTTTAATGAAATGTATTTAGAAGAGACTAAGTTAATTGAGTTGGTTTGGACTCAAGTTAATGAGATTAAGGACTTTTTCATAAATACGGATTTTCACGTATTTTGTCGAACACAGTAACTCTTGATACCATCGCGTGTATCTCAAAGAGTACGTCAACTTTCATAATATACTCATTTTCATTTGACTTCAAATAAATCGCATGAGCCTTCATTTGACTCAAAATATAAATAAGTGTAATAAAGAGGGCATACGTGCAAAAGTGCATTGTATAAGGTTCTAAAAGAACTAAATATTCATTTCATTCGGTGGATTCATCACAGAACCAGCTGAGACCAAACCTTAGGCCTTTTCTTCTTTATTTCTTCTTCATCGATTGTCCAAGTTAGAACCTTTTCATCTGGTTTGAGAGGGAGATTGAACTACTTCATCTTCTTCATCTTCTTCTTCAATTTTCCTTGGAGTTAGAGTTAAGGGAAAACTATAGTTTTCTCTTCATTGGGTTCAAGTATGTATTTTAAGTTCTTTGATGGAGTTTGTAGTGTCTTTGAAGTGGTTTAGACCCTTTTTCATCTCAAACAACTTATTGGATTTGTTTTTGGTTGTTTTGTGATGTTAGGGTTAGAGAAGGAATTTCAATTAGTGGAATTGTGTCAAATTGAGCTTAAAGGAAAGAGGGGTTTTGGGTGAATTAGAATTTGAGGCAAGTATAAGCAGGTTACTAGTGATTAAATGCTAGTTGCTATGAATATTCCATTGATTTGGATTTTGTGTACAATATTTATATTTGTTTTTAAAATTGTATGTGAATGAATGATGGAAAGGAGTTGATAGATGAGAATGATGATTGAGGAGAGGATAGGAGGTCCTATGTTGTGTGCAGGTGGAATGGAAGGAAATAGGGTGGATTTTTTTAAGTCATCATATTAAGTTTTTCAAATCTGTAGCATAATTCAAAATAGATGAAATGTTTATAGATGATGGTGTACATGGCCCATATGTTTAAACTCAAGGCTTTAATAAATATGTATACTTTTTCCCAGATAGTTTTAGTTAGTACAAAGGGCACCCTTCCAATTAAATGGTGAACAATATGTAATATTCTCTTATTGTCCAACTAAAGGGTTAGCATTCTCCACAACCCACATTCATGCACATGGGTACAAGCAGAAATCAGAAAACCAAAGCAGTAGCCACAAGGTTGCCCAACTTTACCATTGGAACATATAACTATATAAAAAAAATATGCCTCATACATTAGCCGGTTCACATTTTGAAGAGATACAAGTGCATTTGTCTTTTTTTTCTTTTTTACAAGATTGTGTCTTTTTGTCCTGTGCATCCGATCGATCGGAGGACTCAAATTTGAGTCCGGATTTAAGTAATTCTATTTGAATCACAAATTTGTTCTATGCATATAAATGGGTCTCTAAATTAGTCTTTGAGACTAATTATAGTGTAATTGAGAATTACTAAGATTTGTGGGCAATAAAAGAAGAATTATCGATGACTGTGAACATTATTTCAATAATGTGAATTAATTGTTCATTCGTTACAAACTTCCATAGGTGATAAGTAAGGAGACTATAATGTAGAATATATAAATTGCGGTGTCCATCGAAAATAATACGTACCTTAGATGACCAAGGGTTGCACCTAAATGGATGGTTTGAATTGAGAAAGTAGAAGGAGTGAAATGGTTAATTGTCTTAACTCTTGGAAATTGAGTTATATTCATGTTATTGATCTCAAGTTTATATTGTAAATTGCATTGGTATTAATTGTTTCCAATGCAATGAGATTGAATCGAAACCAAAAAGGGATTAAATGTAGACTTGAGATATACATTTGATTATATTGACTTTTGAATCTAGCACCACATAGCTATTTTATTAATGCCCATTAAAGAGCCGAAATAAACGAATGATTATTCCTACTGCAGTAGATGATTTGGGAGTGTTCCGAAGCTCCGTGGTGATGTCAGTAGTCCCTTGCCCTAACACTGATAAATCCCACAATAATTGATAATTATGTAAATCATTCATTCATTTTTAAAAGATGATTCCTTCCTTTATTGGAAGATGTGAAATGAAATGAAATGCTATTGTAGTTGCCAATTAGAAAAATGACTTTTAGTGATTCTGAAAATAGGTATTAGTTTAATGTTAAACTTGTATAGATTAAATGTATATATTTTAGCATATACAATCATAGATCTATTTATATATTGCTGAATCGTCGTATTCACAGTGTTATCGATGGCATTACAGGCCCAGCTGCCCATGCCGGTTCTGCCCAGGCCACAGCACTAACGGAGGAGACCGCTCCGGTTCCTCCAAGAGGATTAGAAGAATAGAATAGATGGGATATCATATGATTATGATATTCGAGAGTAAGAACAGTAATGGAAAACTTTTGAAGTGAATTGGTTTTTTTTTTTTTTTTTTTTTTTTTTTTTGAAACATTTTATAATTGTCATCCTTGCATTGTATTTTAAATATGCATTTGGATGATATGAGTATATTACTTGTATATAAAGGACTTTACTTTTAAGTAAAGGACTTGTGTGGTGTACATTGTAAATCTAAACAATTGTAAATTAAATCATTGTGTATATTTCTGCATAAATGTGTATTGACAGATGTGACTGTATGTTAGTATTTGTAAATGTTGTTTTAACTTCGGTTAATTTAGAGTTTACGGAAGTAAATATGGTCGTGACTCGAAATTAATTCGGATTAAAATATAATTTTGGGCTCGGATCATGTCAGAAGTTCACAGACAATCCCTTGTTGATCACCGGGAACTCCGACTCTAGCCTCCTGCACGAAGCCGATCTGGCTGAAAGAAGAAAAGGTCCAAAAGAAAAATACTGATTAAGAAGAACATTTCATGTTATATGGACACGTTTTTGTATTTCTGACATGGCATATGCCAAAAAAGAGTGACATATGACAGTGAAAGATCCTGGGATAGGTAAATAATGCAGTCAACTGTGAATTTTCTGCAGACAGAAGGTTACACTCTTCCCAAAGGAAATGAAATGAGATCCATGCAGATCTCCACCTCTACCAATGCCTTCACCTCTCCCCTTTCTGCAAAACCCGAACTAGAAACGCGGAATGTACCCTATATAATCCAAGCTATACAGAGCAATTTGGGTTCATGGTGCTGAGATCACAAACCAGAAAGCAGCATGAAAAATCGAAAAAACTGCCACTTTATCCCAAAACCAGGGTGGCATTATGCATCTTGAATGAACTATAGGCAAGATCCGCCCGCCAAGCTTTTTTTTTTAATGATAACGAGAAGTTTCATTAAAAGGTAAACAGTACAAGAGTCCTGCCCATGCAATTTGAGACACCCAGACATAACCTTATGGCATGTTTGGATCCATGATGCCCGGATACTTTTACAAGCCCAACGTATCTGTGTCGAACCGATACAACACTTGTATTAGTATTTGATATTGCACCAATACTTCTAGGGAATAAGCTTAACATTTCATATTTATAAAATCATTTACTTCATATAATTTTTTTAATATTTTTACGTCTCACCATAAAAATGCTAGAAAGACACGAAAGTAATGATAATTTCAATGATTCAAAAGTGATATAAATAAAAATTTAGGACACATGTATCTATAGAGGTCTACGTCCAACCTCGCTC
Organism: Camphora micrantha; assembly: GCA_003546025.1. Classification (NCBI taxonomy): domain Eukaryota; kingdom Viridiplantae; phylum Streptophyta; class Magnoliopsida; order Laurales; family Lauraceae; genus Camphora; species Camphora micrantha. The sequence goes on along the minus strand of QPKB01000029.1, from coordinate 116,626 downwards.
TTGAGCGGTCATAATTGTAGTCGAGCCCTCGCCCTAACCTTAAAACTATTGTTGTTCCATTTACTTTCACCAATTGGTTTTGAAATAAGTGGTAGCTCAATAGGGTATAAGATCATACAGTATTCGTTTTCGTGTCCTAGATTTTCAAAAGTGTGGAGTAGTATCCCTGTATCAATGTCCGTATCCATATTAGTATCTGGGCATCATAGGTTTGGATTTCCTTTTTTAAAAATTGGTTTGGATGTCCTTTGTAGCAGAAGGATGCCTTCATGCCCACTCACCATCCATTAGTTTCATTTTCTGCCTCGACAGAAAAGGAACAAGATCGCTAATGCAGTTACTCCTTCCTGTAACAACTCAAAAGCCATTTCCCATCAAGCTGATTCAGTAGCAAGTTCAAAAACATCATGAAAGCGTAATGCAAGGTACCCTTAAATAATTAGATAGAGATGGTGCCCAATAAAAAGTTTACCAGTGGTAACTTTCCAACATAAAAAACCTCCCCTTGCACTAAAAGCCATCTTATGTTTTTCTCACAACCCTTTTTGTTAGTCCATGTACTCATGGAATAAATTATCTCATGTTGCTGTCAATATGGTCCTAACGGTTGAATGGCAGATAACTCCTGATATAAAATGTGCGGAGCCCAATTTAATTGATTCGCCCAATTTAATTGATCCAACTCGCTCATATCATGTGCCTCAATTTGTAGTCAATGACCAAATTTTCAATCAGACAGAGTGAAATATGCTGTTGGATGATCAAGTGTGGCCACTCAAAATAATAATAATAATAACAATAAGATCAAGTGTGAAATACATAGTAACGTTTCTTACACATGATCAAATCCAATGATGTACACAGAGCGTTTTGTCAAGAGAGAAATTCATACCAGTTTCTGCAAAGAGATCTGTGTGATTAGTGGTTTGATCATGCAAAAATGGGGCCAATATAGGTAATATCAGGCTTTACCTATTAGCATTAAACTGACAGCAGCACGGAATCATCTCTCTTATCCAAGATCTGATATCCAATATCTATAAACTAGATCTATCCTTTTTCACCTTGCCTTTCTCAGTTGCCCGACAATTCCAACCACTATCATTTGTCATTTTAATAGCCCTTTTTTTCTTTTAACTTCTCAACAACTGTTTCGACTTTTCATTGATTGTTCGCTGTTCACACATTGGTTTCAACAGTGACAATGTAATCAATTTGGCTAAGTGAGGTCTTTAATTGGAGCAACTTTTCACAACTTGTCATCATCTGTTTCCCCTGTTTCTTTTTAATTGACTCAACTTGCCCATATCAAACAACTCCCAATTTGTAGGCAATAGCCCAAATTTCATTCAATTGCAGTGAAACATGCTGCTAGATTGATCAAGTGTGAAATACATATTTAGGTTTTCTACAAATGATCAATCTATGTATGGTGAGCTTTGGCAGGAGAGAAATCATGCCAATTTCTATATAGACAGATCTATGTGATACGGTTGGGATTTGATCATGCAAAAGTGGGGCCCAAATAAGTCATATGAGGTAAATAGTTGTTGTTAGGACCATACTGATGGACCCGATTTCTTCCCTCTCTCCCGCTGCCTCCGCCCCGGGTCTTTTCGGGGTACGGCGGAGGGGAGGAGAAGAAAAGATAAAGGGTTTCAACATCTTTTTTTTTTGTACGGGTATGCCAATTTCACTTTTCTACTTGGAATTTAGGAATGGTGATCTGAAGATCCAACTTCACAAGTAGAAAGGGGAAATGAAACTTTTTCTAGTTTCTATTGCACACATATTTTAAGAAAAGAGACAAAGGTTTTTTTTTATATGCCGTGAAAGGCGATTTCATTTGTTGCCGTGAAAGGCGATTTTGCCGTAGAAGGCGATTCACAAGTCTCATCCATTATGAAAGACAAGAGTTGTGATTTTTGTCTCTAAAAGAAAAATAAAGTACAATAGAAAATCAAGAAAAGGAATCTGACTTCTCATTCGATTGTGGGGACACGTTCAAATCGACGGTCGCGAGTCATGTATGGGCTCCTCCGTCGTCCATGCAGATGAGAACACGATGCTTGGATTCTTGGCTCGGCTTTCTAACCTCAGATTTTTAAAGGACAAAGACCAAGAGAAAGTCTTATATCCGATAAAAAGCTAAGTAAACGGGCTGAAAAGCCACGTTTTAGCCATGTTGGTAGAAGAAGGGAGGTCCTTGGGGGGGTGGCCCCCCAAGGGTGCTTCAATCACCTTTTGGTGGTCTTTGCAGCAGAGTTGCAGGGCCTCTGGATTTTTTTGTCTTCGTCGGGGGGAGAGCGAGAGATCTTCTTGAGAGCCAAAAAAAACTGGATCCATTTTCTTTGGAATGCCCTCCTATTTATAGGCCTTTGGTGGCCATTTAGGAGGGTTTAGGAGCATTGAATGCATTAATGCTCATAATGGGAGGAGTTACAAGTTTTTAAATTACTTGTTTTGTAACTCCTTTTTCCTTGAATCTGATTGGCCGATGGAGAATAATGAGCCTTTAATTGCTTTTAACCCCCATCATGAGAGGAGTTTCATGGCTTTAATGCCATAAATCCTTTGACTTGTAACTCCCATTTGCTTGCTTTTGATTGGGCCGTCCAAAATAATGAGTTAATGACCGCATTAACTTGTAATAAAACGGGTCATTTAACCTCATTAATTGGTCGCCAAGTCGCTTGAAGAGTCGCGGGCCGCGCCGCGTCTTTTGGAATTCTTCTTACGATGATCGCCGGTGGATCCACATGTTGTTTGATGTCGGATGGCGATGCAATTTCAGACATTGATTAATGTCAATGTGCCGGCAACATCTGTCCTGTCGATTTCACGATCGGGCGGGCAGAAAGTGTGCTTTCTTAGTCGGCCAGTCGGCGATTTCGAGGCATCTAATGATCATCCAATGATTTCGGCGGCGAATCCGTGATGTTGACGAAGATCGACGGATTTCATGCACGAAAAATCAGATTTTGGAAAAATCATAGGGGCCAATCAACTCGAAACGCGAAAAGGACCCGAAAAAGTGTCTTCCGGCGACTTTTTGGGTCGCCGGAATTTCCATGGTCGCCGGCGACCCTGGGCCATGGTCGCCGGCGACCATGGGCCAAGGTCGCCTGCGACCATGGGCCTTGGGCCCATTTTCCGGCCGCCGTTCGGTCGCCGTTTCTTCACCGTTTTTCGCTCTTTTTTCATTCTTTTTTCTTCTGTATTTTTGCTGATATTTCCCCTCATTTATTGGCCTGATTCTCTTGAAGAAAACCCGACGAGAAGCCACGCAAATCGGAGTACAAAGTTTCCTATTTTTTGGAAAGCCGAAGACTTTGTTGTGCGGTTTTTGCCGATTTTTTTGTCAAACGTTGAAACTAGGCCAAACGATGTCGAAATGACCTGAAATTCTACGTGGAGCTTCTTGAGCATTAGATAGGACCAACTATAGGCTTTGGTTTGAGTTTTGAAGCCGTTTGGGGTCCCGCAAACGCTTGCCTTAATTTCGCCATGAGAGAAATGCCGAGCTTTGACTTGTGGTCAACCGATGTCCGATTGACCTGAAATTTGACAGGGAGCCTCCTGAGTAGTAAGTGAGACCAACCATGGGCTTTAGTTTGAGTTTTGAAGCCTTTTGGGGTCCCGCAAACGCTCGCCTTGATTTCATCTCGAAGAAAGTGCCGAGCTTCGAAACTAGGCCAAACGATGTCCGTTTGACCTAAAACTTGACAGGGGACCTATTGGAGTCATTTTGAGATGATCCATTGGTTCCAATTTGGATGCCATGATTCCGGGGTACTCCGTCGCCGATGGGCTTGTTTTTGCTTCCCGAGAGTTGATGAAGGGTCAAACGTCGTCCGTTTGACTTGAAACTTGGCAGGGGGCCTTTTGGAGGTATTTGGAGACCATCCGTAGGCTCTGATCGAAGTTTTGAAGTCTTCGACACTGTCGCTGCCGGGAGCTCTTGTCTGCCTGTCGGAGGAGTGAAGTTAGGCCAAATGATGTCGAAATGGCCCGAAACTTCATGTGTACCCCTCTTTTAGCTGCTTTGAAGGATCTTGCAGTTTTTGTTTGATTCTGACAAGATCTGGTGCTTGAAGTGGCGCCTTCCTATTTATGGCAGGATGTGGCTCCATGTAGCTTTTGGTGTTGAAGGGACATAGTGACATTTTTGGTGTCAACAAATGCCCCCTCGAGGTACAGCACGAGGTGCGCAGCTCTGGCAGTCGGTGTGCCTCGAAGAGAATTTGAAGGAGATCTTCTTGCTTGACCAAGAGTCTTGAGCATTTTTCTTTTGATGGAGTTGCTTTTTCGAGCTTCCAAGGGATTTCGTGGTAATGAGATAGGTCATGTACCGTCTCAAGGCATAGATTTTGAAATGACATTTGGATGTGGGTTTTTGGTTTTTGGTTTTCCCTTTTAACCTTGTGAACCTAAAGGCTTTATGTGGCACATTAGGCCGTTAAGAAGGTTTTTTGGTTTTTGACCTTGTGACCTAACAGGCTGTATGTGGCAAGTTAGGGGGTCGGGATTTTGGTTTTTGGTTTCGGCCTTGTGACCTAACAAGCTGTATGTGGCAAGTTAGGGGACCATGGTTTGGTTTTTTGGTCACTCTTTGGGACAATTTTGGGTCCATTGGAGTGGTTTGGTTTTTTGTGGAATGTCAATTTCAAGATTGTAGCTTGATTTGGTGCGTGGGGTTGGATGGTTTGGAATTTTTTTTTTTTTTTTTTGGAAGCCCATGAAGCTTGGAATTTTTTGTATGGTCCAATCAACTCAAGAGAGGCATGGAACCATTTTTGTATGCTCTTGGTAAGAGAAATTTTGACTAAAAGCCACTTTTAGTGCCTAGGTGGTCAAACCTGGCTCATATGGGCTAACCCATGGGACCTTAAGCTTTTAAGAATGGCTTAGATCTCATGTGGTGTCATTTTGTAAAGAATATCTAAAAATATCCCTTTTGTGTAGAGAATATTTAAAAATATCTTTACTTGGAGAGAATCTCTCAAATTTCCTTGATTTTGGGAGAGATTTTCTCAAAGTATCTTTCTTTGGGAGAAAGTTTCTCAAATCCCTTTTCTTTTTGGAGAGAGTTTCTCAAGAATCTCCTCTTTAGGAGAGAATATCTCAAATCTCCCTTTCTTTTAGGAAGTTTGCTAAATTTTAGCACTTACCTCCTTGCTTTTTTCCTCCTTTCCTCTTTTTGGTTTGCTTTTCTATAAAAGCAATGGAGATGGGTTTTCTTTCTCTTGTGCTTTCTTTCTGCAAAAACCTTCCAAGAGTACTCCAAGAATTTCTCAAGGATCTTCAAGTTTCTTCTCCTTCTTCTCCATGGCTTCAAGTAGGTCTTCTTTTTCCAAGAAAACCCCATGTAGATGTAGAAAAGTTTTTCATTCTTCTTTTCTTTTTTTCTTTTCTTTTCTTTTTTTTTCTTGCCTTTTTCTCGTGTTTTTCTTTCTTCTTTTTTTTTTGTGTTTTTTTCTCCCACGTGCTTTTTTTCTTTCTTCTTTTTTTTTCGTTCCCCATCTTTTTTTTCGCTGCTTTTTTTTTTGTGCGTTGCTGTACGGATACGTTCGGACCTGGCCGTACAGCCACGTCCTGGTGGCAATGTTCTGCCCTTTTTTTTTTCTTTTTTTTTTCTTTTTTTTTTCAAGAGGTTTTTTTGTTCTCTCTTTTTTTTGCTCACCATGATATGAGGTTTATGCAATTCAAGATGATCATGCATTTTTTCGTCTCTCTTTTTTTCTTAATGCATAAAGATAAAAGGCTAGAATTTCTAGGTCAAGTCAACATGGATTTTGACTTAGACAAAATTTGATTGGTTTTGACCAAATTGGGTTGGAATTGGTCAAACTTTTGTCAAAGTTTTCCTAGCATCTAATGCATGATGGTTTTGTGCATGATTTTTTGGTAAATGGAATTGGGAGCATGATGATGCATACCTCGAATTTTCTTGCAAGTCTTGGGATTTTTGGAGCTTGCAGCAATGTTGAGCCCACTTATCCAGTCTCGCAGAATTTCGAGGAACTTTGCAAGTTTCGGAATTTTGAGCTCGCAGCAATGTTGAGCTCTTTTCTGATCTTGCGAAGATTTGAGAAGAAAGGCTTGATCTCGCAACGATGTTTGAATTCAAGTCTTCTTCGAGAACCCTTCATTGATTATGAGCTCGCAGCAATGTTGAGCTCATCTTCAAGCTTCCTTTCTTTTTCGGGGTGCCTCCCTTTTCTTTGAAATTGCCCCGGAATAATGCCAAAATTTCGCTAGGATTTTTTTTTATAGCAAAATTCTGTCATTTGGTGTTTGATTTCTTCCTTTCTGACTTTTGCAGGTGGTTCCTCCAGAACGAACAAGGGTAAGGGCCTTGTTACTGATCCACCTCGCCGATTTGCCAGATCTTCCAATGCGGCCGTTCAGCAGGCTTGGGAAGAGGTTGACGGGAATCTCCGAAGGAAGACTCAGGAGCATGAGCGATGGCAACTTCTTTGGGAGGAATTCCCCCGTGCTGAAGATGGATCGCGGTTTTCTGCCGTATTTTATGGCGGCATCTTGAAGAAGCGTGGCCTGGAAGCTTTGGAGGCTGAGGCCAAGAGTGTGCTCGAGGACCTTAGTCTTTGGTTGAAGACTATGATGGACTGAGCTTTTGACAAACTTTCTTCTTTCACCTTTTTTTGGTACCTCCATGTATAACATTTTGGCACTCTATTTTTTTGTATCCCCTTGTTCTACTTAAATTCTTTTTTTTTTTTTGTTGAAAATAAGCAAAAGTTGAATGGGAATGTTTGTTTGAAAATCTTGATCAAAAGGTTATCATTTTGTGAAAATCTTTTGTCAAAAGTGTTGTTTTGGCATGAAAGCCAGATTTTGTGGCACAAAGCCTGGTTTTTGTTGGCTTGAAAGCCGAAAATTTTGAGGTGGCATGAAAGCCGATTTTGGTGGCGTGAAAGCCAAATTTTGGTGGCGTGAAAGCCAAATTTTGGTGGCATGAAAGCCGATGTGGCATGGAAGCCGATTTTTGGCATGAGAGCCGATTTTTTTGTTTTTGGCGTAAAAGCCGGATTTTTGGCACGAGAGCCGATTTTTTGTTTTTTGGCGTAAAAGCCGGATTTTGGCATGAGAGCCGATTTTTGGCGTAAAAGCCGAATTTTTGGCATGAGAGCCGATTTTTTGTTTTTGGCGTAAAAGCCGGATTTTTGGCATGAGAGCCGATTTTTGGTGGCGTGAAAGCCAATTTTTTGTTTTTTGGCGTAAAAGCCGGATTTTTTGAAAACCAAGTTTTGTTTTGTTGGCATGAGAGCCAGATTTTGTTTTGATTTTTGGCGTGAAAGCCGATTTTTGGCATGGAAGCCGAGTTTTTTGTTTTTGGCGTAAAAGCCGGATTTTTGGCGTAAAAGCCAGGTTTTTGGTTTTCAAAAATGCAAGTATCGACTAAGAGTCGCCTCCCTGCTGAATGGTATTGCAAGTATCGATGGAATGTCGCCTCCTTGCTCATTCGGTTGCGAGTATCGATGGAATGTCGCTTCCTCGCGAAGTTGGGTGCAAGTATCGACTAAGCGTCGCTTCCCTGCTTTTTCTTCAAAAATTTTGTTTTGCGGGTATCGATGGAATGTCGCCTCGCCACGATTTTTGAAATTTGAGGTTTTTTCGAACCTTTGTTTTTCTTTTGAAATTTGGGTTGTGGATATCAACTGAAATGTTGCGTCTCCACGATTTTTTGAAATTTTGCAAGTATCAACGAGGTGTTGCTTCCTTGCGATTTTGAGGTTTTGGAAGTATCGAATGGGGTTCGCATCCTTCCAATGGGTTTTTGCGAGTATCGACTTGACATCGCTTTCCCGATTTTTGTTTTTAGACACGAGGGTCGTAAATTTTGACCTAAAACCATTTTTGGCGGTAAAAGGCAAGGTGGACTAGGGTGGAAATTCCTAATTCCTGATTTTTGTTTCAAACCAAGAATTTTGGGTTCAAGGATCGAAAATTTTGGTTAAGTTTGGGAAGAGGCTCCTAAACTCAGATTTTTGGATTTTGATTTTCTTTTGAACAATGAAACGATGAAAGTAAGCATTGTTTTGAAAGTTCAACATAAAGGTGAAAATTCCAAAAGGAGTGGGTTTGACGAGCAAGTACCTGGAAATAGGCTTTGGCCTTGTAGGCATTGCTCTGACCCAGTGCAGGAAGTCTTCAAGGGTAGTACCGCTTCAAGAACTTGCCGTTGATGGGCAGCATACATCTATCACCTTCCATGTTTAGAAGTGCGTATGCGCCATTGGAGAAGACTTGGTCGATGACGAAGGATCCTTCCCATTTTGGTTCAAATTTGCCTTTGGATTTGTGAGCGAAAACCATCGGCCTTTTCACCGCAAGAACCAAGTCGCCCTTTTTGTGGGCGCGTTGCCTGACCTTTTTGTCGAAAGATCCAGCCATGCGTGCTTGGTAGAGTTCAATGCTTTGGAGTGCCTCGAGCCGTCTCTCATCGAGATTGTCCAGCTCTTGGAGTCTTAGTTTGACATTGCTTTCTTGCGTCATGTCATTTTGTAAAGATACCCTTAAGGAAGGAATTTGTACCTCTAAAGGGACAACAGCTTCGCATCCATAGACCAAGGAGAATGGCGTGCTATGGGTCGGTCCTCGAACGGTGGTTCGGTAGGCCCACAAAGCTTCGGATAGTTTGTCGCCCCAGTCCCTTTTGTGGCTAGAGACCATTTTCTTGAGAATTTTGCAGAGTGTCTTGTTGAAGGCCTCTGCCAGTCCATTCGCCGCCGGATTGTACGGAGTTGAAGGACAACTTTGGATTTTATATTTGTCGCAGAACCTGTAGAATCTGTGATCACGGAATTGTGGTCCGTTATCATGGACGAATCTTTTAGGTATGCCGAAGCGACAAATGATGTTGGTGCGCAAGAACTGAAGGACTGATGAGGTCTTCATTTCATTGAGCGCAAAAGCTTCTGACCACTTGGAGAAATAATCCGTAGCGGCGAAGATGAAGCGATGACCTTTGCTTGACGGAGGGGAAACAGGACCTATGATGTACATACCCCAGGCTTCGAAAGGCCATGAAATTGCTGTAGGATGTAGCCATTCTGGAGGCATGTGGACATAGTCTCCGTGAACTTGGCATTTTTGGCAGCGTTTAGCAAATTGCATTGCGTCAGCTACCATGGTAGGCCAATAATAACCTAACCTTTTTATCTTATCGTAGAGCTTTGGACCAGCCTGATGAGCTCCACAAAGACCAGCATGCACCTCTTTGAGAGTTTCTTCAACTTCTTGTTGTGATAAGCAGCGTAGAAGTACTCCATCGTAGGATTTTCTGTAGAGCATCTTTGAAGGAATGTCCAGATGAAAGTTTGGGGCTCGTCTTTGAAGACTTACCCGTTCTTTTGGATCTTCAAGCAGGATTCCGAACATAATATAATCAATGAACGGATCCCTCCAGTCGCCGATCGGAGGTCTGAGGATGGAGATCCGACTTCCAACCAGTTGGTGGCACTCAGCAACTGCTTGGTGTGTATTGAGGGGAGGGAGAATCCTTCTCTCACACACTGTAACTTGCATGTGTTCTCCTTCTTGGACCGCCATAGAGGCGGCGAGTCCAGCCAGGGCATCTGCACGGACGTTTTCGCCTCTACGAATGTGGGTGATATGACAGATGTCAAATTTTTGCCGAAGTGATTGCGCCTTGTTGTAGTAAGGCAACAGATCAGGCTACCTGATTTCAAATTTCTGATTCATCTGATTGACGATCAGCTGAGAATCCCCGAAGGCTTCTAGCACTGTGATGCCGGATTCGAGGGCGAGTTCCAATCCTATACAATCAGGGCTTGGTACTCAGCTGCATTGTTTGAACATGGTTCCAGTAGCGAGAAGGCGTGTGGAATCATGTGTTTGTCGGGACTAACAAAGAGGATGCCAATCCCTGATATTTGATTTCCTTTCTCACTTGTCCTGGTTGCACCGTCGAAGTACATATCCCAGGGAGCATTTGATAAGGAAGCCTCCACGTTGTAGACTGACTCGTCCGGGAGATCATCCCTGAGTGGAGAATCTTCAGGCAACGGATGCTCTGCAAGAAAGTCTGCCAGAGCTTGACCTTTGATTGCTTTTTGTGGTACATACCTAATATCAAATTGTGACAGGAGGATAGACCATTTTGCTAATCGGGCATTGAGGGAATCTGCTTTTGTGACAAGGACCTTCAGGAGATTGATCCTCGAGATCAGGTATACTGTGTTGGACAGCAGATAGTGACGTAGCTTTTGTACAGCAAACATCACTGCAAGACATTCTTTTTCGACTGGAGAGTATCGATGCTCTGCACCTACCAGCATGCGGCTGAGATAGTATAGAGCAGCTTCTTTTCCCTCATGATTTCCTTGTGCAAGTAGAGCTCCCAAAGAGTGGTCGAGGGCTCTTGTGTACAAGATAAATGGTTTTCCAGTTGTGGGGGCAACCAGTACTGGAGGTTTGGTCAGGTATGACTTGATGTCTTGGAACGCAGTTTCGCATTCATCATCCGAAACAAATTCCACGCCCTTTTTCATTAGGCGGGAGAATGGACGGCATTTCCCTGACTGGTTGGAGATGAACCGTCGAATGTATGCCAATCTTCCTTGAAGCCCTTTTAACTGTCTCAGGGTTTTTGGGGATGGCATTTCTAGGATAGCCTTGACTTTGATAGGGTCAAGCTCTATTCCCGCTTTCCGAACTACGAATCCGAGGAACTTACCCGATGATACACCGAAGAAGCATTTTAGGGGATTCATTCGCAGTTTGTGCCTGCGTAGTCGGAGGAAGACTTCTCGAAGATCTTTGAGATGGTCCTCTTTCTTTTTGCTTTTGACGGCGAGGTCATCAACGTAGCATTCGACCGTCTTATGCTGCATATCTTGGAATATCTTCATCATAGCCCTCTGATATGTCGCACCAGCATTTTTCAGACCAAATGGCATTACAGTGTAACAATACACGCCAAATGGGGTCCGAAATGATGTGTGTCTTTCATCTTCAGGATTCATTTTTATCTGATTGTACCCAGAGAAACCATCCATGAATGTCATCCGTTCGAATCCACAGGTGTTGTCGATCATCACCTCCTGTATGGGGAGCGGAAATTCATCTTTAGGACATGCATTGTTCAGGTCTCTATAATCAATACAGACCCTAATCTGCCCGTTCTTCTTTGTCACTGGGACAATGTTGGCCAACCATTCAGGATGCTGTTCCTCGCGGATGAAGCCAACGTTTTTGAGTTTCTGAACTTCTTGTTCAATTTTGTCCATTATGTCGGGACGAAATCTTCTTTGGCCTTGTTTGACAGGCTTGATATCTTTTTGTAGATTGAGTTTGTGAACTGCTATTTTGGGGTCTAAACCAGGCATTTCAGCGTAAGACCATGCAAAACAATCAACAAACTCACAAAGAAAAGTGATATACTCGGGTAACTCATCATCCTTTATATTCTTGCTTATGAATACAGGACGTGGGCTATCTGGCGTTCCCAAGTCTATCTTTTGAACATAATCTTCTGTTGGAAGACTTGAAGGTGGTTCCTCCATAATATTTTCGGAGGCTTCCAACTCAACAAGACCTTCCAGAGTTTCAAAGGTATGCTCAGACCAAGGCTGTGCTTCTGACCATGAGTCTTCTTGATCGGCACTCTTCTCAAGACTTGCTATGAGATGGTCCCAATCACCTGTTGAAACTGGATCGAAGTATGGCACTTCTTTTGGAGATGATGGTTCTTCTCGACCAGAAGACTGTGCATCTGTATCATTGGACAATTCCTCTTTATCATCAGAGAAATCGTACCAATTGGAGGAGCTTCCTGGATCCTTGACGGGTAACTCTTCAAAGAGATATCCAGGGAGATCAATATCTTCAAAGACACGAGACGATGAGGCTTCGTCGGCCAGACGACTTTGTAGCCTTTGGGTCAACTGTCTCATGGGAGCATCAGGGTCGTAGCCCAGTCCGTATGAAGACTTTCCTATATGACGATAGAGTTTCCAATCCTCCTGCTGGCCTTTTGTCAGGGTGGGCTCCAATGGTACGAGAATACCATGGCCACCTCCCAGGCTGATTGGATTTCGAGCGTCATAGCCCATTTTCTTCATGATAGCTTGCGCCATTGGACTATACAAGGATAGTTGTGGCATACCTTCGTTTTGGAAAGGCTCAAGCGAAGAATTTGATGAAGAAGCCGCCGACCTGTGGAAAAAGATCGGCTTTTCTTCTGGTGAGGTTGTCGGAACTGTTGACACCAAAAATGTCACATGTCCCTTCAACACCAAAAGCTACATGGAGCCACATCCTGCCATAAATAGGAAGGCGCCACTTCAAGCACCAGATCTTGTCAGAATCAAACAAAAACTACAAGATCCTTCAAAGCAGCCAAAAGAGGGGTACACATGAAGTTTCAGGCCACTTCGACATCATTTGGCCTAACTTCACTCCTCCGACAGCCAGATAAGAGCTCCCGGCAGCGACAATGTCGAAGACTTCAAAACTTCGATCAAAGCCTACGGATGGTCTCAAAATACCTTCAAAAGGCCCCCTGCCAAATTTCAAGTCAAACGGACGACGTTTGACCCTTCATCAACTCTCGGGAAGCAAAAACAAGCCCATCTGCGGTGGAACACCCCGGAATCATGGCATCCAAATTGGAGCGAATGGATCATCTCAAAATGACTCCAATAGGTCCCCTGTCAAGTTTTAGGTCAAACGGACATCGTTTGGCCTAGTTTCAAAGCTCGGCATTTTCCTCGAGATGAAATCAAGGCGAGCGTTTGCGGGACCCCAAAAGGCTTCAAAACTCAAACTAAAGCCCATGGTTGGTCTTACTTACTACTCAGGAGGCTCCCTGTCAAATTTCAGGTCAATCGGACATCGGTTGACCACAAGTCAAAGCTCGGCATTTCTCTCATGGCGAAATTAAGGCAAGCATTTGCGGGACCCCAAACGGCTTCAAAACTCAAACCAAAGCCTATGGTTGGTCCCATCTAATGCTCAAGAAGCTCCACGTCGAATTTCAGGTCATTCTGACATCGTTTGGCCTAGTTTCAACGCTTGACAAAAAAATCGGCAAAACCGCACAACAAAGTCTTCGACTTTCCAGAAAAATAGGAAACTTTGTGCTCCGATTTCCGTGGCTTCTCGATGGGATTTCTCCAAGGAAAACAGGCCAATAAATGAGGGGAAATGTCAAGAAAAATACAGGAAGAAAAAGCATAAAAAAAGAGCTAAAAACGGCGAAGATACGGCGACCGGAAGGCGGCCAAAAGATGGGCCCAAGGCCCATGGTCGCCGGCGACCATGGCCCATGGTCGCCAGCCCCATGGTCGCCGGCGACCATGGAGTTCCGGCGACCCAAAAGTCGCCAGAAGACCACTTTTTTGGGTCCGTTTCGGATCCGAGTTGATTGGCCCCTGTGATTTTTCCAAAATCTGATTTTTCGTGCATGAAATCCGTCAATCTTCATTAAAATCATGGATTCACCGCCGAAATCATTGGATGATCATTCGACGCCTCGAAATCGTCAAAGAAAGTACACTTTCTGCCCGCCCGATCGTGAAATCGACAGGACGGATGTTGCCGGCACATTGAGATCAATCAATGTCTGAAATTTTATCGCCATCCGACATCAAACAATGTGTGGATCCATCGGCAATCATCGCGAGAAGAATTCCAAAAGACACTGCGCGGCCCGCGACTCTTCAAGCGACTTGGCGGCCAATTAATGAGAATAAATGACCCATTTTATGACAAGTTAATGCGGTCATTAACTCATTATTTTGAACGGCCCAATCAAAAGCAAGCAAATGGGAGTTACAAATCCAATGATTTATGGCATTAAAGCCACGAAACTCCTCCCATGATGGAGATTAAATGCAATCAAAGGCTCATTAATCTCCATCGACCAATCAAATTCAAGGAAAAAGGAGTTACAAAACAAATCATTTAAAACTTGTAACTCCTCCCATTATGAGCATTAATGTATTAAATGCTCATAAACCCTCCTAATGGCCACCAAAAGCCTATAAATAGGAGGGCTTTTCCAAGGAGAAGGGTCCAGAAAAAATTGCTCGGAAAATCCCGGAAAATCCAGAGAAATCAGAAGAACCTCTGCCAATTTGAAGAAAAGAAACTCTGCTGCAAGAGCAACTACAAGGTGATTGAAGCACCCTTGGGGGGCCACCCCCCCAAGGACCTCCCTTCTTCTACCAACATGGCTAAAACGTGGCTTTTCAGCCCGTTTACTTAGCTTTTTATCGGATATAAGACCTTCTCTTGGTCTTTGTCCTTTAAAAATCTGAGGTTAGAAAGCCGAGCCAAGAATCCAAGCATCGTGTTCTCATCTGCATGGACGATGGAGGAGCCCATACATGACTCGCGACCGTCGATCTGAACGTGTCCCCACAATCGAATGAGAAGTCAGATTCCTTTTCTTGATTTCTATTGTACTTTATTTTTCTTTTAGAGACAAAAATCACAATTCTTGTCTTTCATAATGGATGAGACTTGTAAATCGCCTTTTACGGCAAAATCGCCTTTCACGGCAACAAATGAAATCGCCTTTCACGGCATTCAAAAAAAACCCTTTGTCTCTTTTCTTAAAATATGTGTGCAATGGAAAACTAGAAAAAGTTTCATTTCCCCTTTCTACTTGTGAAGGTGGATCTTCGGATCACCATTCCTAAATTCCAAGTAGAAAAGTGAAATTGGCATACCCGTACAAAAAAAAAAAGATGTTGAAACCCTTTGTCTTTTCTTCTCCTCCCCTCCGCCGCACCCCGAAAAGACCCGGGGCGGAGGCAGCGGGAGAGAGGGAAGAAATCGGGTCCATCAAGCTGGCACACCCGGTGGGACACGTTCATTTGAGAACATGGACTTAGATTCTTTGGCACCTTTCTAGTTGGTGGCCAATGTTGAATCTTGCATAAAAAAAAAAAAACATGAGATGGGATTTTTGTTTTTGGAAATTTCTTTCTTTAAGTCTATTTCCAATCTTTCTCCTTCTCGAAAAAAAATCTTCTCTTGTTCTTTGAATTCAGATCTGAGAAATCTCGATCTCCTCCCTTTTGGACTCAGTGCCCGCAGAAATGTTTGAGCACGTTTTCGGATTGGGAAAGGGACCGTTTGCTCTCTTTGATGAGTTCGAAAAAAAATCTGATTTCAAACTTGTCAGATTTTCAAAAAAAAAAATCTCCTTTCTTTTGGATCCAAATTTGAGAAACTTTGGTTTTCCTTTCCTTTCTGACTTAGGGCTCGCAGAAATTGTTTGAGCCCCTGTTCAGACGGGGAACGGACCATTCGCTCTCGCTAATGAATCCATAAAAAAAAATCTGATTTCAAACTTGTCAGATTTTCAAAAAAAAAAAAATCTTCTTTCTTTTGGACCCAAATTTGAGAAACTTTGGTTTTCCTTTCCTTTCTGACTTAGGGCTCGCAGAAATTGTTTGAGCCCCTGTTCAGACGGGGAACGGACCATTCGCTCTCGCTAATGAATCCATAAAAAAAAAATCTGATTTCAAACTTGTCAGATTTTCAAAAAAAAAATCTTCTTTCTTTTGGACCCAAATTTGAGAAACTTTGGTTTTCTTTTCCTTTCTGACTTAGGGCTCGCAGAAATTGTTTGAGCCCCTGTTCAGACGGGGAACGGACCATTCGCTCTCTCTGATGAGTCCACCAAAAAAAAAAAAAAAAATCTGATTTCAAACTTGTCAGATTTTCAAAAAAAAAAAATCTCCTTTCTTTTGGATCCAAATTTGAGAAATTTTGGTTTTCTTTTCCTTTCTGACTTAGGGCTCGCAGAAATTGTTTGAGCCCCTGTTCAGACGGGGAACGGACCATTCGCTCTCTCTGATGAGTCCACCAAAAAAAAAAAAAAATGGGGATTCATTTGAGAACACGAAAGTTTTATCGATTGCGTTCTTTAATCGACGTTGATCTAAGAAAAGCCTTGTCCAGAGTGTGGAGACAGCTAGGCTGTTCTAGGTAAGGGTCCTCCAAACGGGTTCATTAAGTAATCCTACCCTTACCTGGGGGCTGATCTATCAACATTGGTTTCATAAGAACGAATCGTGAGAACTCGATGTATTCTCAAACCCTAAAAAAAATTTCGTCGATTTTTGGTTCAAACTTGAGAAATCTTGATCTCTTCCTTTCCAGACTCTGTGCTCGCAGAAATGTTGAGCACGTGTTTGGATTGGAACATCATTTGCTCTTCAAAAATCTTCAAAAGAAAAAAACAAAAAAAAATCTTCAAAAAAAAAAACTTCCGTCACGTTTGGATTCAAAGTCGAGAAATCTTGACCTCTTCCTCCTCGGATTACTGTGCTCGCAGAAATGTTGAGCACGTGTTTGGGTTGGAACGTCATTTGCTCTCTTTGATGAATCTGATCCTGACTTTTCAAAAAAAAAAAAAAAAACTTCCGTCATTGTTGGGTCTGTTATAATTTGAAGAAGCTTTAAATGATTTGAATGGTAATCATGGTTTAAGGTTGTAATTGTTGTCAATCCATGTCAACATGATGAGAGGATGAAGCTCAACTATGCAATGGAAATCAGATGGAAATCAGAATGGAAAAAGAGCTCAAAAGTGTACAGAAAACAGATTTTCTGTAGCAGAGTGGCCGGTCGACCGGGGCACTTGGCCGGTCGACCGGGCAAGAAGAAACCTGCAGAATACAGGTCTCAGTTAATCTGTAACAGGCTCTGCAGACAGTTTGGCCGGTCGACCGGGGCCTTCATGCGGTCGACCGGGCACGGGTTTCCTGATGTGCGCAGAATTAGTAAACTTCAGCAAAAAGTCAGGGAAACTTTGTAGATCGTTTGGGACTCTTTCTCAACAACTTGTAGACGAATTTGGAGACTTGCTAGGGTTATTAAAACCTATAAAAAAAGGCTTGATTAATTCGTGATTGAATGTACAAGAACAGAGACAAGTTTTAGAGAGAAAATTGAGAGAGTTCTTGAGAGAGAAGAAGAGAAGCTGCTGCTGGGTGCTGTTGTGGTGACGTTTTCTACAGCAATTGTGGACGAAATTGTGCTCTTGAAGATGGTGATTCGTCCATGAGTTAAGTGTCTCTCTTTATGCTTTAGATTTCAATTTGTAAGGGATTGAGAGAGAGAGAATTGTAGAGGGGAAGGGCTGTAGATAGAGTTTAACTTCTATTCTGTTTTTACATCAAGTTGGTGCTTGGTGTTTGGGGTTTGGTGATCCTATCTGTGGGTGCAGATAAATTGTAAAAGGAGTAGGTGCTTCTTAGATAGTGGGTGCTATCTAAAACACAAGGGTTGGTGCTCTTTGTCGTTGGTGCGACTAAATATATTCAGACCTGTACCGGATCGGTGTTCGGACGGTTTTGATCAGTGGACGTAGCCTTTTGGTGAACCACGTTAAATCTGGTGTCATTGTGTGGTTTGACTTGTTTTTGTTGTTGAATTGGACCTGTTTTTAGAAATCACTGATTCACCCCCCCCTCTCAGTGATCGCAATATCCAACAATTGGTATCAGAGCGAGGTTCCCTTGATCAGTCTAATACGCTAAGGGTGATCTCTTGTCAAATCACATGGCAGCCAATACAGGGAATATGAAAGCACCTCTGTTTGATGGTTCTAATTACTCTTTTTGGAAGATTAGGATGCAAGCCTTCATCAAATCTCTTGGCTATGATGTTTGGGAGGCTGTCAGAGTCGGTTACAATGCTGCCACCGTACCCAATGATGCTGCATCGAAGAAGTTGGCAGACAACGACTCCAAGGCGCAGAATGCACTCTTTAGTGGCCTTATGGACAGCGAGCTGGTCAAAGTAATTGCATGCAAGGCTGGATCTCTATCTCCGCAAGATCGGTTTTGGAAAAGGAATGGTTGATAGCAATCTGTATGTCAAAACTGAGTTAAGCAAACAGCTGGTTGTCATTGTTTATGTTGATGACATAATCTTTGGTGGCAATGATGAGGAGATGTGCAGGAATTTTGCTGAAGAGATGAAGAAAGAATTTGAAATGTCGATGCTTGGAGAACTAAAGTTCTTTCTTGGTTTACAAGTTCAGCAGCTGAAACATGGCATCTTCATATCACAAATGAAGTACATTAAGGAAATGCTGAAACGGTTCAATATGGAAGACAGCAAGCCAGTGAGCACACCAATGTCAACGAACACGAAGCTTAGCAAAGATGATAAGGCCTCGTCCGTTGATCATACCACCTATCGCTCTATGATAGGAAGCCTGCTCTACTTGACTGCTACAAGACCAGATCTTCTACAAGCAGTATGTATGGTTGCACGTTATCAAGCAGCACCAACTGAAACGCACCTTACAGCAGTGAAAAGAATCTTTCGATATCTGAAAGGTACTATGGAGCTTGGTATCTGGTATCCCAAAGGCAAATCCTTCACTCTTGTTGCATATTCTGATGCCGATTGGGCTGGATGCGTAGATGATCGCAAGAGTACTAGCGGCGGCGCATTTTATCTTGGAGAAAGATTAGTTGCTTGGCATAGTAAGAAGCAAGACTCAGTATCCCTTTCGACAGCGGAAGCGGAATATATTGCAGCGGCAACTTGTTGTACGCAAGTGTTATGGATGCGGCAAATGCTCTCTGATCTAGGAGTACCTACAACGGATCCTACGCCGATCCTATGTGACAACACGAGTGCAATTCATATATCTAAGAATCCTGTTCAGTACTCTCGAACAAAGCATGTAGCAATTCGTTATCATTTTCTTAAAGATAAAGTTGCTGATGGAGAGGTCAAGTTGGAATATGTTCCAACAACTGAGCAAGTAGCTGATATTTTCACGAAACCTCTGCCAAAGGAAGTCTTCGAGTATCTCCGGAAAAAGTTAGGAGTTACTCACTCTCCTAAACCGTAGGAGTTGTGCTTGAAAGGGGGAGCATTGCATTCATTGAATATCCTATTCGCTCCTCGGTTTGGTCCCTTTGGACTTGTTGTCAAAGGGGGAGAGATGTTATGCTGTGATAGCAAGGAGAGATGTTATGCTATGAAAGCTAGGGGGAGATTGTTGACAGTGCATTGCTAGGAGATTGTTGACAGTGCATGACAGTGCATGGTTGTTATTTCAGAATTTAAGAATTGGTTCCAAGTGAGTATTGAAAAGAACTTGGAAAAGCTGCAAGCTGGAGTTGAAAGAGTTGAAGAGTTGTTAGCATATTGACAAAGTTGTTAAAGTTGACAACAATTCCAAAGGGGGAGATTGTTATAATTTGAAGAAGCTTTAAATGATTTGAATGGTAATCATGGTTTAAGGTTGTAATTGTTGTCAATCCATGTCAACATGATGAGAGGATGAAGCTCAACTATGCAATGGAAATCAGATGGAAATCAGAATGGAAAAAGAGCTCAAAAGTGTACAGAAAACAGATTTTCTGTAGCAGAGTGGCCGGTCGACCGGGGCACTTGGCCGGTCGACCGGGCAAGAAGAAACCTGCAGAATACAGGTCTCAGTTAATCTGTAACAGGCTCTGCAGACAGTTTGGCCGGGTCGACCTGGGCCTTCATGCGGTCGACCGGGCACGGGTTTCCTGATGTGCGCAGAATTAGTAAACTTCAGCAAAAAGTCAGGGAAACTTTGTAGATCGTTTGGGACTCTTTCTCAACAACTTGTAGACGAATTTGGAGACTTGCTAGGGTTATTAAAACCTATAAAAAGGCTTGATTAATTCGTGATTGAATGTACAAGAACAGAGACAAGTTTTAGAGAGAAAATTGAGAGAGTTCTTGAGAGAAAGAAGAAGCTGCTGCTGGGTGCTGTTGTGGTGACGTTTTCTACAACAATTGTGGATGAAATTGTGCTCTTGAAGATGGTGATTCGTCCATGAGTTAAGTGTCTCTCTTTATGCTTTAGATTTCAATTTGTAAGGGATTGAGAGAGAGAGAATTGTAGAGGGGAAGGGCTGTAGACAGAGTTTAACTTCTATTCTGTTTTTACATCAAGTTGGTGCTTGGTGTTTGGGGTTTGGTGATCCTATCTGTGGGTGCAGATAAATTGTAAAAGGAGTAGGTGCTTCTTAGATAGTGGGTGCTATCTAAAACACAAGGGTTGGTGCTCTTTGTCGTTGGTGCGACTAAATATATTCAGACCTGTACCGGATCGGTGTTCGGACGGTTTTGATCCGTGGACGTAGCCTTTTGGTGAACCACGTTAAATCTGGTGTCATTGTGTGGTTTGACTTGTTTTTGTTGTTGAATTGGACCTGTTTTTAGAAATCACTGATTCACCCCCCCCTCTCAGTGATCGCAATATCCAACAGGGTCCACATTCGAGAAATTCTGGTTATTTCCTTTTCGGACTCTGTGCTCGCAGAAATGTTGAGCACGTTTTCGGATCGGAGTGCCATTTGCTCTCCTTTATGAACCCAACCTTGACCTTTCAAAAATCCCATCTCGTGTCCATTTCAAGGATGCGATTTACAACATCTGTGCCTAGCGGTGCTAGTACGCCCTCTTGGGTCTACTGTATTCGCGACCGACACATTTGTACCCCAACCTTATATCATTTTACCTCGAGTGAGCCTCGTTCCTCGGTAATCTGAATTAAGGTTCACAATTGCTTCTAGCAGTCACTGGAACGCTCACTCTGAGTCTTTCATACTTGCGTTTAGAACAATTGTATACTCTATGGCTTTTTTGCCTTCTTCATCTTGCTTGGGCCGGGCCTTGACCCCTCGAGCAAATTGAAAAGGAAAAACCATAGTTGATTTCCATTTATGATCACCACATTCTTGTGATTACTAATGGATCCGGTCTTGTTTCAGAAAGGTTTTTCATAAAACTAACATGGCAGCTTCGCTGACAATCACCTTCAACGAGAACAAGTACCAGCTGATGCTTCAAGAGAAGCAAAACAAATGCGCTCCTAAGCGCCTCGCCAGTGGCCGAAGTGTCACTTCCTTCGGCAACGCACAGGACATTGGGTCGACCTCCTCTCCCCGGTCCATCATCTTCGGGTCGCTGGGACCTTTCCCACTTCCCGCGGAAAGAACAACTCCTGCCAAGAAGCAGAGAACCGCCCCTGGGCTCGTCACTACTGTGACACCAAGGGCAACCGCCAAGAAGACTGAAGCTCGCGACAGCTCCGCGAAACCTCAGCCTACAAGAAACCAGGTCTACCTCAAGACTTGGTCTCCAAGACCTTCTCCAAAACAAAGGAGGTCCCAAAGATCTGCAAGGCCAGCATACCTGGCCCCACTCAAGGAGAACCGGTTCTACCCTCTCTCGTACACGAAAGAGGAGAAACCAGCCCTCCACCAAACAAAATCTACCCAGCACGAGCCGGCTTATTCCTATAAGCCCAGGATCAAATCATGCATCATCAGGCCTCAGCAAGAAACTGCCAAGGCCCGTATTCCTGCAACTCGGCCCTTCATCTCAACAGGGGCCGAGCTCGCCAAATTTAAAGCTTCGCTGCGACAGGCTAAGGACCGCATCCAGATCCTGTCCTTGCCGAATTACAAAGAAGACAAGCTCGGCTGCTGCGCCCAAGGGACCACCTCCTTCGTGGCTAGAGCACAGCCCGAGCTAACCGAAGCTCAAATTGCTCGTCGTATGCGTCGCCGCGCGGCGTATCGGCAAAAGAGACTAGAGAAGCAAAGAGCTCAGCACTCCACGCTCCAGGTCTCTCAAAAATGGGTCGAAAAAGATGCACCCAACCAAGTTGCTACTGTCCATATGGTTGGCAAAACCAGAAAGCGCTAGAAGTCAGCAACAAAAATCCATGTCAAGCGACCAGTGCCTCTCCGACGAGGAATGGATCCCCGAATCCCACCTCATGCCGGTGATCTGGTATAACCCTTTACAACCATAAGGATCTTGGTCTGATGATGAAGAAGACCAAGAGGTTGTTCAGGAAAATGCTGTTGACACAGAACCTGCCAATGCTCCGGTAGAACCCAATCAGGATGAACCACAAAGAGTAGATGAAGAAGAAGATCTGGCTCCTATGCCTGATCTCGAAGAATATGCAAGGATCTTGCAGCGTCTTGCCATAGAGCAAGGACAGGATCACATCAATCAGCTTCATCGCAATCCAGAACCGGTGGTCCCGGAAAATCTACAGGAGTCCCCTCCAGTAACTCCTGAAAATGAAGAAAGCTGCTGGGTGGATGATCCCCTTACATCAGAGGATGAATCTGACTCCCAACAATCCGTTCCGGAGACGTTTCCTATTGCTTGCAATGCGATAGTTCGAGACGACAGCGCCTCTGGAGCTTCATCTGCCGAGGCCACAAACTCCCATGCTACATCAGGTAGTATATCCTCTGATATTGCTACCTCGGAGGTGCCGACTTCTCAACCTTCGTCTTCCGAGACTATCACATCAGAGTACAGACCTCTTCTGGCTGACTACCTTGAAGACGTCTCTACCGATGAAGTCTACCCAGTCAACTGGTCCCAGATGCCCAACCTCATGGGTGATGTCTGGACCGATGAAATTGTAAACAAAGAAGACAAATTGCTGGACGCTGTTCAGGACTTGTTCCCGGAAAATGCTCCATGCAATGCAATCACTGAGGATAGTAAGGTTGACACGGAAGCATCTTCAGCAAATGAAAAGGATCAGCCCCTCAATCCCGAGGGCGCACTTCCGAATGAAGAATCATCTCCAGAAGCTCTCGAAGTTAGTAAAGGTACCCGCTCTGGCCGGGATTACCACAAAAACTACAATCTAACTTCTTCTTCTTATGTAAATCCTTCGGGACAAAATGTAAGCGCCCCAAGTGGCAACATTAATGAAAATGCAGGCCCTAAGGAGGCTTTCAAGTATGACTTGATTGAGCACTTTAGACACATACCTGCACGTCTGCACATCCTAGACTTATTACGAATGTCTCCCCAAACTCGTGATAGTCTCATTTCAGAACAGAAAATACTGAATGAGGATGTCGACAAGCATGCCCCACAAGTCCTACAAATTGAAATGGACTATAGGGTTAAAAAATCAAATACATCCTCAAAAGGAGAAAAGAAGAAGACCGAGGGATCTTGCAATGATTGCCTCTCAGTTCAAAAAGCAGCAAGTGCAACTATCGCCTTCACTAAGGAAGACCTCCTACTAGGCGAAACAAAGCACAACCGGCCCTTATACTTTACAGGGTACATCAAAGAGATGCCGATACACAGAGTACAGATCGATCCGGGTTCTGCCCTCAACCTCATCTCTACTTCGGCACTCGAAGAGCTGGGCATCCCGCCTAGCAAACTGAGTCACACATCCGTGTTTATCTTTGGATACGATGGAAGCACTCAGAGGCCTATCGGCAAGATTAGGTTCAAGTTGCAAATCGGTGATCTTATCTCTGAAGTCACCGTATATGCAATAAAGACCCCCTCATGCTACAACATCCTTCTCGGACGCCCCTGGATACACGAGAGTGGTGTTGTCCCTTCAACTCTTCATCAGTGCATCAAGTTTGTTGGCGACGACGGCTTGGTACATCGGGTATTTGCGGATAAAAAGCCTTTCAAAGGCAAAGAAGTCCATTTTGCAGACTCGCAGATGTACAAAGATGAAAACGAAGAAAAGGAGAAAGAAACAGCATCTTTTGCCAATAGTCTCCAGAAAGATAAAGGCAAGGCTCCTCAGCAATCACCGGAAGAAAATCAACCATCCGGCAAAATCGAGGAAATCAACCAATCTCCTTTTGTTGTCTCCCTCAAGTCTTCAAAGCCGCTGGTGATCACTACCAAGGCAAAGAAGACCAAACAAAAGCCTGGGGGCAATTTTGTCATCTCCTTTGTGTCTATTATACAAGACACTGATTCGGATTCAGAGACAGAAGACGACGCTTCGTCAAGCCAAGCTGATACTCAGCAAGCTCAACCTGCTCTCACTCCACTGGAGGCACCTGCTGGCATAGGCGATCCAGCATCAGCTTCCTTCGTTGTTCCGACAACCTCACCAGAAGAAAAGCCGATCTTTTTCCACAGGTCGGCGGCTTCTTCATCAAACTCTTTGCTTGAGCCTTTCCAAAACGAAGGTATGCCACAACTATCCTTGTATAGTCCAATGGCGCAAGCTATCATGAAGAAAATGGCTATGACGCTCGACTTCGATCCAGTTTCAACAGGTGATTGGGACCATCTCATAGCAAGTCTTGAGAAGAGTGCCGATCAAGAAGACCCATGGTCAGAAGCACAGCCTTGGTCTGAGAATACCTTTGAAACTCCGGAAGGTCTTGTTGAGTTGGAAGCCTCCGAAAATATTATGGAGGAACCACCTTCAAGTCTTCCAACAGAAGATTCTGTTCAAAAGATAGACTTGGGAACGCCAGATAGCCCACGTCCTGTATTCATAAGCAAGAATATAAAGGATGATGAGTTACCCGAGTATATCGCTTTTCTTCGTGAGTTTGTTGATTGTTTTGCATGGTCTTACGCTGAAATGCCTGGTTTAGACCCCAAAATAGCAGTTCACAAACTCAATCTACAAAAAGATATCAAGCCTGTCAAACAAGGCCAAAGAAGATTTCGTCCTGACATAATGGACAAAATTGAACAAGAAGTTCAGAAACTCAAAAACGTTGGCTTCATCCGCGAGGAACAGCATCCTGAATGGTTGGCCAACATCGTCCCAGTGACAAAGAAAAATGGGCAGATTAGGGTCTGTATTGATTATAGAGACCTGAACAATGCATGTCCTAAAGATGAATTTCCGCTCCCCATACCGGAGGTGATGATCGACAACACCTGTGGATTCGAGCGGATGACATTCATGGATGGTTTCTCTGGGTACAATCAGATAAAAATGCATCCTGAAGATGAAAGACACACATCATTTCGGACCCCATTTGGCGTGTATTGTTACACTGTAATGCCATTTGGTCTGAAAAATGCTGGTGCGACATATCAGAGGGCTATGATGAAGATATTCCAAGATATGCAGCATAAGACGGTCGAATGCTACGTTGATGACCTCGCCGTCAAAAGCAAAAAGAAAGAAGACCATCTCAAAGATCTTCGAGAAGTCTTCCTCCGACTACGCAGGCACAAACTGCGAATGAATCCCCTAAAATGCTTCTTCGGTGTATCATCGGGTAAGTTCCTCGGATTCGTAGTTCGGAAAGCGGGAATAGAGCTTGACCCTATCAAAGTCAAGGCTATCCTAGAAATGCCATCCCCAAAAACCCTGAGACAGTTAAAAGGGCTTCAAGGAAGATTGGCATACATTCGACGGTTCATCTCCAACCTGTCAGGGAAATGCCGTCCATTCTCCCGCCTAATGAAAAAGGGCGTGGACTTTGTCTGGGATGATGAATGCGAAACTGCGTTCCAAGACATCAAGTCATACCTGACCAAACCTCCAGTACTGGCTGCCCCCACAACTGGAAAACCATTTATCTTGTACACAAGAGCCCTCGACCACTCTTTGGGAGCTCTACTTGCACAAGGAAATCATGAGGGAAAAGAAGCTGCTCTATACTATCTCAGCCGCATGCTGGTAGGTGCAGAGCATCGCTACTCTCCAGTCGAAAAAGAATGTCTTGCAGTGATGTTTGCTGTACAAAAGCTACGTCACTATCTGCTGTCCAACACAGTATACCTGATCT